>JAMWEH010001756.1:0-21311 GCA_024721245.1 Mitragyna speciosa | reverse complement strand
ACTTTTGGAGCAATCACAATTACCCTAAAAAATTTAGCTTATTTGACTCTTATCATATTCGAATGTGAATTCACTAAAACCATTTTTTTAGTGATTCAATTCTTGAGCTTGAGCATGAAGGTTTCAAGCTGGGTAGCATTCACAAGTGTATACTTTTAGTTGAGCTTGAACTTAAGCATAAATGTCGAAGATTTTAACTTGAATTTTCCCTTTGAGCTCAAACTTAAGTACTAGAACGTTCGACTAGATTTGCCCTGATCCTACCCAAGTACTGCAACTAATCCACTATTGGAACTAATTATATTCTCAATCACTGTACTTGGTTTTATTGCTCAATCTAATTACAAGTAGTACGTCATATAATTCAAAGGGTCTATTGCTAATATTAAATTTTACAAAAAGTGTTTTTATGCAAATAATAGTGTAAACACTCTTTGAAATTGGATGTGTGTGGATATGAATTGCAGTTTTTGGAGTTTATTGAAATAGTTATTGCTTAATTTGAATTGCATTTTTCTGAAATATTATTAGAAGAAAAATAATATCACGATTTTGCGATATAATGTATATGAGAATTTGAAAATATATATGAAAAAAGTGACTGAAAAGCGTGCGAAACAAATATTACAACACATAATAATATAACACAATAGAAATAAGTTCATCGTAATAATTTTTAAAATGTAATGTGTTATTAAAAAGGAGTTGGAATACAAAAACTTATTGGTGAAGCTATGTAAAATTTTTTCTGAATATGATTGTTAAATAACATCAATCCAAACAAGCTACTTGTACAGTTGCTCCAAAACCCTGACAGAATTCCTATTATTGGATGCAACTAGCACAGACCATGATGCTAAATATGGAATGCAAAATTGTACTATTATGACCCTTGTATTGTCATTTTGAACCACACAGCTGGATGATTAGATGTTCTGCATCTGTATTGTACGAAGCTTAGAGACTTGTCCAGGAATCAGGTGCAAAATCAGTACTACTACCCTCCTGCATTCATCACATTTACCCTTTCCGAGTAAGGATTAAATCTATTATCGTGTAGTATATTAGAATTAATTATATATTAGTAAATAATATAAAATGTGATTCATTATTATATATAATAGTAAAATAAGTTATTTTTACATATTTTTCTTTAAGTTTATGATAATTTTACTGATCTCTTTTCACATTTTAAAAATAACACTTAACATTTTAAAAATAACACTTAACTCTTACTTATGAAGCTGCAAGACCTACAATCACCGTCAAAATAGATGATTTGGTATAAATGCTTTCTTGAAAAAAGAGTTCTTAATACCATTGTTGCTATAACAAATTGATAAATGAAAGATTTTTTATTAAAATTTTTGTTGTGGGCCATAAGAATGGTAAAGTAGGAAAGAAAATATACTTTTACTTTAGAATCAAATTTTTAAGTCAAATTAAATGTTTTGAGCTGAAATTATTAAATTAAAAATGAATGAGAAAAAATAAGTGTTATTTTTAAAATATAAGAAGAAACCGGTAAAATTACCATAAATTTAGAGAGAAAGGTATGTAAAATTATCCCAATAAATTATTAATTACCGTGCATTTCTGTCAATGTCCGTGACCCTTCCCCTTCAATGTTTCACCACTGTTCATGCAATCTTCCTACTTCTTAGTGCGTACTTTGCTTAGATTTTCATGTCCCTCTTGCCTTTTTCATCACACATATAAATACAGAGGAACCCTCCTACGTCCCTTCCCAAAAACACACACAACACACACTTATCATACTCATAAAAGCCTCTACTTGCTTTGTAAATTTAGTGCCATGCAACAAAGGTTTGGTTGCAAAATATTTTACTCAAGTTGAAGTATTTTGCAAAGGGGTTGCTAGAGGAAGGAGCTCTCTTCAGTCCAGTCCGAGGCAGTTAACAGCTGATAAATCAGCTGCTGACTCATTGGTTCATGAATTCATCAAGAAATATTTATGCAATCAGATGTTTTTGTGATGCAATGATGCAGGAGCTGTATTCAGTTTTTGCTATCACGTCTTGGACTGAAGGGAGCTCCCTTTTTTTTCCACTGCCCTATATATATATATATATATATATATATATATATATATATATGTATATATATATATATTATGCATAGCCATTTTTTGTAAGAGTGAAATAAACATGCGGTTGTACTAGTATATAAGAAATTTTCTTTAACAAATTCTCAAATTATCAGGTAAAAATCTCCTGATAAATACTGATTTTAATCCTGTTTATTAGTATTGTCTTGTTTGTGCCTTGCATATACATTTTGTTTTGCTATTCAACAGTTTAGTACGTTGAATCATTTTTTTTCTTTTCCTTGGCAGGATGCAGAATTGAGGGCTTTCTTCTTTTCAGTTGCAGTTCTATGTCTGCAGATTGCATTACTATCAAGATATTCTCTTTTCCCTTGTTTGGAGCTGAAGTTTGGCAAAAGAAGCACATAGCTTGTAGGCATATTATATGAAATTGTTGGGAAGAATTCTTAAAACTTAGCATGTAATATTTAGAATCCCTAGTTCCTGTGGGTTAATGGTGAATATTGTAATTAAAACTTTTTTATTTTTGTATCAAAAATAGCTATTTTATGGCAGATGGTTAAATGCTAAATTAGCATGGATTGAATATTATTGTAGCAATTGCCTAATGACTGTTCTTTATCGGTAAAAGTTTGATAGGTTAGTCTTTAAAAAAATCAGTAGCAAGGAAGACAATGGAATAATGTGGAAATATTGTATGAGTTCCAATTTTATGTTGCATGCAAATGCTCATGTCAAAGTTACAATGCTGGCATTGGGATGCATTTTCCCATTAGGCTAGTCTAATTCTGGCTTTTGTATCAAATACAATAAAGCAGATATAATATCTCTGTCCCATAATGCCTATTATATATTCTTACAAGTCCCTTATTATCACAACACGTTTTACGTAGGCTTTGGGTCTTTTTCACTTTGGGGTTCTTCAAAGAACTTGTGCTAGGATGAAAAACTTCTACAAAAATCATTTTCTTGACACGTTTTACAATTATATTTTTATTTCAAAAATACTAGATGGCATTTTTCTAAAAGAGTTATTACAAACTTTAACCCTAACAGCAGATCACAAATCATAAATTTTGAAAACTTTTTTCAAAAATCATTTTTCGGACCTGTTATTTCAATTATATTATTATTTCAAAAATACTGAAAGTTTCTCTCAAAAATAAAAAAAAAGTACACACACGCACACACACTGAAAGTTCACTCAAACAAGCATATAACAATCAAATGGCCGGAAAGTCTTTCAGTTGGGCCTATATTAGATCCTTTGGACCACGTAGGACTTCAGTTGGGCCTCCATTAGATCCTTTGGACCATTTAGGACTTGAGAAGTTCGTAAGGTGATTGTTGGACTGCTCAAGGCTAGGGAGACTTGCCTAACCGCATTCAGTAGCCTTAGCTTATTCTGCGTTTTACTGAGCCTTTTTATTTTTGGTAAGGCATCTTCTCACAGGACCTCTTATTTAGGCCTGCTATGAATTAATTTTGGACTTAGATTTGGTAGGGTGCGCCAGGCCAAGGCAGTAGTGCAACGCCAAGGCGACGCTCGGGAACCCCAATAGCAAGCTACTGTAATGGGCTCTCCCCTTTAAAACATTGAGTTAATATCGTGTGGGCCGATGGCCCACGTATCAGATATTAAACTGATAAGAACAGATACTACACTTGATCTTAGCCAAAAGGCCGAGAAAGGTATGCTTTTCTTCGTCTAACGTTCGCGCTTTTATAGGCCTCCTCGAACTCAGTGTCTTCCTTAATGCTGTCGATGTGGGACGACAAAAGTAGTGTATTACAATCAGGGACTCAAGTCTTCTTGTCTAGGACAATTTTGCAGTAACGTCAATTTTGCTTGGTGGATTTGATTGATCAGTTTCTTAATTCATTTTATATTTTTGTACTGAAGTTTTAAGTTTCTGGAATTCTAATTTTGAAATGTAGTGAAATTTTATGAATCTTTTGCGCCATTAAAGATGCACTTAAATATATTTATTTTGCAAGCATATGAATCTGCACGAGAAAAATTAAAGCGAGACGATAATTTCTCGTTCAAGCGCAATTTAATCAGGTTTGTTACTTTATTCACAAAAAGATTATAATGATATTTTCGTTTTTGCAATTACCATCAAACTAGTAATTGGGTATAGATTGCACTAATTTTCTTGCAAACTAGTTCTCAAAGTAGGCCTCAATTGATTTCCCAAGACTTCCGTTAAGGCCTTGTCAAATAAGGAAGTTAAAGTTTATTTTTGTTAGAAAAGAAAAGGGTGCAATAAGGCACGTCCAACTTCAAAATTTTCAAAGTTTAATAAGCTTTCATGAAATTGAGGTTGTAAAATCCATATATCGGATGTAATCCCATAAAACTGTAGAACAATTTGATGCACACTTCTAAAGAGTACATAGAAAAGTAAGGTGCGTAGCTGAAATTCTAAGGTAGGTATCCGTAAAAGAGAAAAGTTAATTTAGCTTGTATATGACATTCATATAACGCTAATATATCTCTTCATTTTAACTAATGTTAATGACATGTTCTAAGATTAAATGTCTAAGCAATAGAAAATTCTCCAATAAAACGGCTAACATTTGTACACTCGCTTACAAAATGATCGATTCAGATCCTCTATTTAATTTTTTAGGTGTTTAACTGTATCTAATATAAAATTAAATTATATATTGAAAAAAAAAGAAAGAGAGAGGATAACATGAACGATATGCACTAGGTCTGTCCTTATCATTTTTGACCCAATTTTAAAAGCGTGCCTTCTTTCTACACATTACCGGGCCTGCCTGTCTATCTGTTATTTAGTCCAGCCCAAGGGCAGCATCATGATAAACCATCTAATGGATTTTGTGCTTGTTTGCAAATGTAAAGCCCAACTCTTTATTTTCTTCTGTGCTTCCCGGAAAGCTCAATTAACTATGCACTTTAGTACCACTGATTGATCCCATCAATTTGATCCCCATTCTTTTTTTGCTTTGTCACCTATCTTCTTGTATGATTGCTCTAATTTAATCTAATGTAGTACATCTGTTTTTTGAATTTTGATAAAAAATTATATTCGTAACTCTTTGCATTAATTGAGAAGAACACTTATTAGGGGTTGCAAAATCATAACTAAGTATACCTCTCAAGGCTTGCTCTTAATAACTTCTGATTTTTATAAAAATTAATTTTAGAAAAGTTAAAATCAGTTGCTCCTGATTTTAGCTTAAAAAATTTAGAAACATAGTAAAAAAAATCAGTTAAAAATATCACAAAGTAAATTTTTAAAAAATCAGGAGGTAAAATTAAGTACAAAAAAATTATTAAATGTTGGGAAATTAAGCATATAATTTCACAGTAGCTGACCATCCAAAAACAACCAAAATAATATGTTTTGTATATATGTCTATTTACAACAAACAAATGCATCAAATGTTAACATAATAAGAGGGAGATTCCTTCTCTAAGACATATGAATCCCAGATAAAACCCCTTTAGTTAACTCCATCAATTGAGACAACACCACAAATGATGAAGTTGGCACACTCAAAGCAACCAAGGCAGTCATCCCAATGGCCAAGCTTGGCCTAGTATTCATCAAATGTGATTGCAAGAACCCCATGGCATCACAAATCATTGAATCATAACTTGTGTAGTAACGCTTCTCCCAATCCATCCACTCTGAAGGTGGCTCGTAATTCCTCTCTATCATCTTCATTTCATGAATTCTTTTCCTCAGAACGATCATGTTCTCATCCACCATCTTGCCACTAGCGAAATTCTGGTCGTGGAAATTATCTGCCTCTGATGATCTTCTCATGGCAAAAGCTGATCTTCTCTGATTGAATCTTGCATGGTTTCTTTTCGTACTTGATGAAAATGGTTTAGATGGAGGATGGAGAAATGGTGAACAAAGTGAAGAAGTTGATGTTGCCATTGTTGTTTGGTTCAAGAATCTAAAAGTTGTTCAAATTAAGTTTCGAATGATTGATGAAGAACTGATTTAAGGGGTGTCCTATTTATAACGAGTTGATAGGGGGGATGGATGTGAGAGTGCAAATGGCTTTAAGGATTATTATATATTAGAGTAATTTGATGCGGCAAAACCGCGTCTTAACTGACAGCAACCGACCCTCACCAAGAATAAGGTTTTTTTAAAATTTATTTAGCAAAGATGCAAAGGATAATGCCAATTTTCGTGTTGAGAACGCGACACGTGTCATTGTCATGAAAGGCTGAGAATCCTATGTAAGAGTGAGTATTGCGTGCACCACGCGCGCCACGTGGCGTGCCACGTGGTGCACTAGAACTAATCACACATCGCCAAATACTACAAGATATGACCCACTATTGCCACATGGCGATGTGTGATTGGTTTTAGTACACCACGTGGCAATGCACGTGGTGTATTGTATACTTTTTCCCTGTGTAAGCACCTAAAATGTACGTGATGAGCACACTTGGCGTTCACGATTTGTCATTGAGATCAACATCAAGTTGGTAAATGCCAAATGCCAGAAATTGGTTTATGATTTCACAAGCAAAATTTGTGATATAAAAAAAATGTTACATAAGTATTCTTACATTATTTTTAATATTAATATTTATTTATATTTTTATGTGGCACTTTTGTAGATACCAAGTCCACACGTGAGGAAGTAGATCTGATTCATATAAAAGTTTCCTCCAAATGCCAGGGATCTCAGAGAAAAACAAATTCACGGTAATTAGATCCCAAAATTTAAAGAAGCAAAGGTTTTATTTAAGTAGAATTTACTCATTTATCTGCAATTTAATGAAAGAAATAGAAATAGGCAGCGGATGACCATAAGTTCTTCTGAAATGTGTAGAGCAATAAATAACTTTTAAATATGAGTTGATTATCATTAGATAACACAATGGTAATAGAACACAAAAGTGATGCCGAATTTTGCTGCTCAATTGCATGCGCATATGCATAATTATGCGTACATTTGATTAATTGTTTCCAAAGCAGAAGATCACGGCCTAGTTTTGGGTTAATGAAGGTTCCCTTCTTGACTTTTGTGAGGACGGCGCATAATTTATTCACTTTATATATTTGTTGTTTATTGTTTGGCTAATTGGGGTGCAGTGCAATTCTCGTCAATGACGAGTCTTGGCTTGAAAGTATACAGCAATATTCAAGAAACTGCACTAGAAAAACCGGAGCCGTCTGCGAAATTCAAAATTCAAAGCTTTTCAGAAACATGTTTTTAAAAAATTTTAAATATATTTTTTAATTATCTTTTTATCTCACAGATACATTTATTAAAAAATTTCAAAACCTGCTACATTAATGTTTTTTTAAAAGAACTCCAAAAAACAACCATCCAAAAAAGATGACGACAGCTTAATGATGGTTGTCTGTGTACAATGATCTCTTATAATATGCACAATATATGACGGATGATGCCTTACAGAAGAAGGGAAGTACGAAAATGCATTCCTACAATATACAAACGAATTCAATTATATGGTGTTCTCACACGCTAACTAGTTTTAAACATAGATTTAAGAAACATTATATATTTGAAATAAAAAGCACAAGGATGAAAAGCTACAATTGAAAACGGGAAGAACAATTTTTTCATTATCCTAAGCTAGTTTTGAGACCACATACATATCCTAATCCAATCAAAATATAGAGCAGGTTCGTAGTTGTTTTCCATCAATTTCATCTAATTGAATTCTCTTCCTGGAAAGACCATATTACGAGTAACGTTAACGTCTTTGACCAGTTGGAAATGACTGCATGCATAACGGATTGATAGATTGGCAATTGCCGTGTTTTTTGTCAAGTAGACTAGTGGGAAATTACTAGTGATGTATTAGGAAAGACGTTAATATAAACATCAGTGAATAGTTAATGGCACCTCATAGTCAATAATTGCAATGCGGAAGGTTGCTTTGTCACGTATAAAAAGGAACAAAATATGGAGCTTCTTGATTGCAATTACATCATACTTGTTGGAAGTCGACATCAATCTCATATTTCTGAGTTGCTAACATCTTTGGGATGAAGCTTCCTGGCAAGACTTTCAACTAAATACTCCCATCACAACCCAAAACGGGAAAAAAAAGGGAAAAAGAACTTCTTATACTTAAAACTGGTTTTGTACCTCACGTCGTACGTGAGGATGCCGAGAGTGGGTTGGGAATTTGTATTATATGAACAATTTTTTCTTGCATAATATGTACATATTAGTTTCCTTAATTCATGTCACACTACTTGAAATGCATTGTTAAAAGAACCTTAAAACATGGTTCCTCAGCCTTTTCTTAAAAAGAGGGAGAGAGAGAGAGAGAATAGATCTGGGATGTAATTAAAGGTGATAATAAGTCCCAAACTCAATAGATACCCATGCTCAAATTTAAGTTGGGTGGGATGGGTATAAAAAATATGGGATTGGGTCTAATTGAGAGAATGCTAACAATGCCCATCCAAATATGGGTATTAATGGGATTTACTTGGAATATAGGATTGATATCTTATTGTTCAAACATTATTTAAATGGCTCAAAATTACAAGTTTACATATTTAATAGTCAAATATTATTTAAGTGACTAAAAATTACAAATATATCCAAATGGGTATTTGGACAATATCAAAATAGGTCTAAAACCCATTTTACTTCTACTCATATTGATCCCATGACCAATATAGTATTACTTGAGTATAGCCTATATCTTACAATCCCAAATAAGTCTCGCCCATCTTGCCAATGCCATCTCTAGATGTAATATGGTTTCTAAACTTTGGAAATCTTTTATAGACACAACACCTTTGAAAAAGCACAGCTATTGAGTTCCAAGTTACTTAGATTGGGAAAAATAAATATATAAAAAAAACTTGTGAAATAATGAATGAAATCTTCGCAGGCTTTTTCATTTTGTATACGGTCTGCAATGTGATCATTTTAAATCCACCATCAATACCTGTGAGAGCACCCATCTTCCGTTTTTGAGGTCTATTACAATTGGATTTTTAAGCCAAAAAAATGTAAAAAAAAAAAAAAAGCCTTCCTAGCTGTGGCCCTAATTTCAAATTTGTATACTTTAAGGTTAGTTGGATCTAGTTACTGCAGAGCAGGCGGTGTCAACTGGGGCAGATCTGACGTTGAGAGCGGTGGAGCCCACTTGGGTATTGAATGAGAATCGTTCAGTAAAAGCTTGTCCAAAATGCTAGGCAGAAAACACCCCCCCCCCCCAAAAAAAATATCTTAAATGACTAAATTACCCAGAACCAGTTCAACGCGGAACCAATTTCGTATGAAACCGGATGAACGCGCTCCAACTCCCAATTTTATATAGTAAGGATAAAAAGGAAGAAGAAAAGAATGAAAAGCACTGCATATATATCATAACAAATATTTCCATCTTTTGTGAAACCTTTAACCTTTGCACCTCATCGTGTCCCTGGGAAATTAAATCATAAGAAAATTCACGAGAGAGAGAGAGAGAGAGAGAAGTGCATAACTAGAAAACAATAAAAATTTCAATAGCTTATTAACACAATTTTTTCCAAAATTTTTCTGATTTACTCAAAATTTTCCGGCAAACCATTCACATTGATTTTATAAGTTGAATTACAGGTACGATAGTAATCACATTATGTGTCATAATTAGCGGTTTCTGTCAAAAAAGCATGACACATCCTCTATTGCACAATCATCTCCTTTAGATTAGTACCTGTTTGAGATCGATAAATAAAAAGTTCCACATCTCACACCAACATCATCAAGCCCATGTAACTTTCTTTTTTTCCCCTTTTTTTCTTAAAAGAAGATGAACAGTGGACTCATCTACTCCTTTAATGACTCAAACGCCAGATCTATACATCCCAAGTGAAACGTTTTACCAATTAAGCTGTGCTTCGTTATCCATCAAGCCCAAGTAACTAGAAACCTTCCGGGTCAAACGTATTAAGATGTTCGGGAGGAGAAGATTCAAGCTGCTGTTTAGGTTTACCTTGGTCTACACGAGAAGATACAAGTTGTTCGTAAGATTCTACTGGATCACTTTCAAGTGGCTCTAGCTTTAGCTGTTTTTTAGTTTGATTTGTAGGTGGCTGCTCAAGTTGTTGGTATTTAGGTTTATTTTTCTTCAGGAGAAGGCAATTGGTGTAATACCAAAATAGCAGTATTCTGCTTTAAGCCACTACTGTTTCCTTAATCGAACTGTCTCCAAAGGAGCATCTCTCTCGTGCCTACAACATGGCATGGAAAATAGTATAAGATGGTTCTTGTGGGATTTTTTTCCCCCCAAGGAAGTGTGAAGAGGATTGTGAGGTTTGCTTATCAACAGTAAAGAAAGACCTTGCACACGAACTTCAGGACAGTATGAGATGCAATAAATTAAAATGTGGCTAATGTTATGGCATCTGATAATCTATCAGACAACTTTGTGCTGCACTTTATCTTCTGTTTCAATCACACTTGTTTTGTGCCCTCTTATGATGTGCTAGTAAAATAAGAAGCCAGGTTGATTTATGGGATCAGAAATGTAATACAATGCATTATCTAGCCACTTCATAGGCTCATCTTATTTAGTACAAGAAATTACTCCATGAAATCATGCTAAATCACGTCCTTGTTACAATTCTCAAAAACTTTCCGTACTTTAGAAGAAAGTGCAATGCTACAACATAAAACAGAGAATTTCACTCACTTGTTCGCCAGATTGTATGTCAAATGGCCGCCGATGATCAAATTGAAGGCCCCTAGATTCATTGATGCATAGATCTTGAAATGCCTTGAAAGTAACAGTCAGTACAAGCATTATCATTTGAAAACAGGGCATGGCAGGAAAAGTTACATCTTCTCCCATGATATTAACTTTTGATAATCATAAAAGAAATTCGCATTTATTGAATAAGATCTATGTACTACCATCTTGTGAGGGAAACTCAAATCCAAGAAAAATAGTCACTAAGAGATGGCTCCAAGGCCATTGCGGCTTCAGTTGCTGGAAGCATGGCTCCAACAGTCAGACATGTTGCAGAAGCAGAGAAGGATTCTACAGTTACCATTCCGCAGAACTTATTAAATCTGCGAAGGTTTAAGTTCAGTCAGTGGCAAGAGACAATCTGAAAAAATAACTCAAATCTTAGTTAGAACATTCATCTTCTACACAGAGCAACTATGCTATTTAGCCGCCTCATTGATCTAATAAGCTAAGTAACGATAATATCAACCATTAGACCAAATAATGAGTGCAGGTTACAGAGCTTGAAGGTTTTCATATCGGGAAGGCAATCTCCAGCCTTTAATTTGTTGAAGATTCCAGGTTGTGATGCCAAAACTGGAACAGCACAAATTCTAATCATTTTAATCAGGTTGCAATAGCAAAAGCTAAGTCTTAACATTGGCAGATGCTTACAGTAGCCCGGTAATAAGCTTGGTCCCCCCCCCCCCCCACTGTGTTGGGCAAAATGGAAGCGAAATAAAAAAAATCAAGCACACAATGAAAACAATGCATACGAAATTTACGTGGTTCGGTCGTAAGGGCTATATCTACGGACATATCAAGAGAGAAAATTTCACTGAGCAAGAACAACAGAGTACAAAGCAAAGCTTTTTAAAAACTCCTCTCACAACTAACAGTAGGCACCTACTAAAATCAACCTCTCTCTTTTTCTCTACAACAAAAGGAATAAACAAAACCTTTTTATATAATTTAATGTGCCGAGCCCAAATAATGAGGAAAGCCCGTCACAGTAACCGCGCATAACTTTCCTTTTTCCCCGAATAAAAATCTTTGGAACCAGATTGTAGACAAACAGTTATTATCATATTAATGAAGGCTCAAATAATCTTCATCTTGGATCATTTCGAAAGACAAGAAAGTAAAATTTTTTTGCATGTGAGTTGCCATCTTAAGAAATAAAAATGCAGTTTTCATCCTTTTATTAAGCTATGGCCAGATCAAATGATGAAAGGGTAACAATTTATTCATTTGTCCAACTTGTGGCTCTAACCTATGAAAGACATGTAGTAGAAGGTTCAGCTGTACCCCAAGGATACAATACAGAACAACTAACTTCAGCAGTATCGCGGAAAAGCTGTAAGAAAACTAGTTTAGTTGAACATCCGCAAGATATTCGGAGAAAATTTTTCTGCTAGCTTTGTTTAGTTCTTCCATAAATATTTTGACATCAAAGCTATTAGTTTTGCATGGAGACACCTTTTGACTTTCATGGTGTGTGTTAACAAGGTTCATCTATGAAGAAATTCACGTATATAGTGCCAAATTAAAGAAAAGAAATTTGGTTTATTTTATTCCTTCCCCTTTTACTATTGCCCCAAGCAATTTGCTTGAAGCTGCTATCTTTTATACTTCAATTAGTTCCCAAAGGCTACTTAATACCCCATTTATATGCAGAAATATTGCAGGAAACCATAAACTTATTCGCCGCACTAAAACGAAACCTCAAAGCATGTTCCAATATTATCTTGTGAGATTCTTACCATATAACATTGTATTTAGGTAATCGGAAGGCAAAAATCACCAGGATACAATTGGATGCAGACGAGCCATGGGATATAGAATGGTGACAAATTGCAATGGGAATCTCCGCTAACAACTTTGCAAGCAATATGGCCCTAGTGCGTAAGACCCCCTTGACACGCTGTCTATAAACAATTGCCACGTTCATTTGGAAATACACAAGCAGACTTCGTCAGTGCTGTCATAAGTTCATAACAGTGTTTATAGCAGCAACCTGAGCTAGATAGTAGGAGAGAGAGACAAAAAAGAACTCAACTTAGAGGTGCAGATACGTGATCATTCACAATTCTTACTGATTACCTTCTAACTGAAGCTAATATGTGAACTAACTGCAGAGATGGCATAATTTTATTAAATTATTATGAGGGGAACGAATGGTGTTCATGTGTGAAATTACATCATGTTCTATACACAATTACTTCATGATGTATTATTAATCATTGCTTAATCATAAATATACAAAAACCGTGTCCTATTTATTAAAATTTTCAGCGTGTTCTTTTCACTTAGGTGGCGTTTGGTAAAACTAAAGGATAAAATCTGAACTCTGAAATCTGAAATTTAAGTGCTAAAAAAATTAAGTTGCTTAATTGATAAAGTTGTATATGTTTGATAATTAACTGAATTTATACGTTGAATTTAAATGTTTCACCTTTTAATATAATTATTTTATCTAAAAAAGTTAAAATAATTTATTGATAACATGTGTGAAAGTGTGTGCGTGCGCATGTGAGCGTGAAAGTGTGTGCGTGCGCATGTGAGCGTGAAAGTGTGTGTGTGTGCGTGCGCACGCCCGCGTGTGTGTGTGTGTGTGTGAGAGAGAGAGAGAGAGAGAGAGAGAGATTGTGCATGAGAGAAGAAGTGTGCGTGTGTGATAAAAAGAAAGTTTATGTTATTGCATGTGTGAGAAAAAAAAATATGTGTATACTTGCAAGGGTGATTGTGTGTTTTGTGTATGCGTACATGCATAAATGTGTATGTGAAAGAATATGTTTGTATATGTGCATGCATGGGTGAGTGTGTGAGGGTGCATGTATAAGATAGAGAGAGCATACTACATATGTATATAAAATTCAACAAATTAAGTGACAGTTTTTCACTTAAAATTTTGTGTATAAATTAAATAAGTACTTAATATATATTAAGTGATAAAGGAATTTTATTATTAATCGCGTTGAATTCAAGAAGCTCTTAATGTATTAATTTTCAGCATTAAGTGAAGTTATCAAACAACTCCTTACTTTTTTATAATACTTGTACAAACAGTATTTGTTTATTGATTAGTTCCTAAATATTCCAAAAGGGAACTGTTTTTTTTTTTTTTTTTGGGGGGGGGGGGGGGGTTTAGAAGGAGGCTAAAAACCGAATTATGTTGAGAATAAAACATGGGTTTATTTGGCTGTGAATTTTCTGTTGCATTCAAAATGTGCAACATTATGTTACACGCACTAATAGTTTAACATGAGCCCTTTTCTAATTATCAATAAAATTTAATAAAATTCAAGTTACACTTGTAATTTTATGAACATGTGTAACATTATATTACACATTAGGAGTGTAACGGAAGACCTGTAACTGGTTTACACCCATATAATAAGCAGCCAAAAGATGCCTCATAACCTTAGGAGCGTTCGGAAGGAGAGTTGCACCCTCTTGCACAAGCTCATATTAGCCAATACATTAGCACAATAAATATCTTCTCTCCAAAAATGGTGCAATTAATAATGTTTCCAAATGATCTGCACCACCTTCCTGAGCAAGTGAAAAAGCCCAATTGAGAATTCAATTCTACTTGTAAAGGGAATCTTTAATCAAACATAATTCAGAATTTGGGTAGTATCAATGTCTATAGCCCATATAACTCAAGTCCCATTCAAATATACACACGTACTTCTTCTCAAACCCATATTTCGTGATCCCAGTTAGGATCTGGTCTCGCTCCATTTTCCACCTATAGGGCCACCATGAATAACACAAAACACCTCTAAATCTAGATGAATAATGTGTGATCTTATTTTATTGGCAAGAAAACTAAACTCTAACCGAAGGGCAAGTAACTTCAGCATGTCAAGCATACGATCTGTTCTTAATTATGTTGCACCAAAATAAATAAATAAATAAAATATTCTGATTGTATTTTTTTTCGTAACAAACCAAAAATAAAGAGAAATAGAAAATAATTTGCCTTTCTTATTGGGAGACAAATATATGCACACAGTCAATGGTATTTTATGGTGTGAGATTTGTTTTAAATTGCTGTCATACTAGAGGCTGATTCTTTTTGTTAAATTTCTTGTAATGTGTTGAAGGATTTTGGAGAACCATTTTGTTTTTGCCTTCACGTGTTTACCCAAATCTTTCCATAACGTGAAAGACTGAAAAGAGAAGGAAAAAAGGAGGTTTCACCGTAGGAGAAACGTTGGATAATTGAAAAAAGAGGTCCATAGATGTCCTTTTCATTTTTTATTCTTTTCTTTTTCAAATTTCGAGATGTGGGCATATGGTAGATTGACAATCTAAATTAGTAGAAGAGCTCCGATTGAGACATAAACTTGTTAGAAGCGAATCCAATAGACAAGAAAGGCCACAATGCTAAACAATGTGACTTTCACACGATCCTTTTTTTTTTTTTTTTACCAACTATTCGTATTACAGTATATGTTGTCTTACACAAGTGGAGTGAGGTTTCAAATGATGTGTTAGGTGTGACCCCAAACCGTTTTAATAAAGTATTGGATTCACCTAATCTGTCACGTGTATGTCACGCGGTGCATTAAAACTAATCACTTGTTGTCAAATATGACAAGATGTGGCATACCATCACTACGTAACGATAAATTATTAGGTATTTAGTTATTGTGTGCCACATCACTATGCACATAGTGCATTTAAGATTGTTTTCATATTAGTATTAGACAATATGTAAGAGTCACCATGAGTTGTCCTTTCTATTTCTATTAAGGTGACATTTTTCCCTTTCCGAACTTTTTTGACCAAACCACAAACCCAAAAAAGATGATGATGTGAGAATAAATTAAAGTTCTAATGCAAAATTTCGAACATTTGAAAGTAAAGCTAATATGAAGTATACAAATGTAAAGTAAATATAAAATAAAGTGCACAAAAAGTGAGCCTTAGTTGTTAGGCAGTTGTACCTGCTTGTTGAAAGTGATCTCTTTAGATCATTTCGCACCAATTTTTTGGTACCTGCTTGTTGAATGTGATCTCTTTAGATCATTTCGCATCACTTTTTTGTTCGAAGCATTGTTGTTCTGCAGATGCTTTTTTTTTTTATGCGTTTTGCTACTTAATTATAGTTTTTGCCTAATTGTACTCAGCGTACTTGTTCACAGAAAGCAGGAAATGGTACACCAGTCTCCACATAATATGAGAGGAGAGAGAGAGAAGCTCGTTTAATTCTTTTGTACTTTTATAACAGTATTTTCTCATTGTCATCTCATTAAATTTTTGAAATCCTAAGCCCACAGGTCATGACCTTGCTTAGTTATGTGTATCATTCGACTTGAAAGTATCACTTGCTTAGTATATTTATACAATTTATGTAAAGATGAGAATTATTCACTCTGTTTGTTTGGCGTTGTTGTTTAAAATATATTTTCAGAAAACTCCAAACACTTTTTTTAATAACCTTTTTATATATATCTCATATACATATTTATCAAAAGGAATATTTAAATCTATTCCCATAATGCTTTTAAAAAAAATACCTTATAAAACAATCGTTCATACGAAATAATTGGTTCTTGAAGTAAACATACTATAATTAATAAGTGTCTCCAACCTTCTTTTTTTTTTCGACTTTAGCAGAATGCCAGTTGCCAAATGAAGGAAGCACAGGAGCTGGAGGGTAAAATCGAACTTGTAAAATTTATCGACAACAATGAAGACTTTTATAATTAATTAATTTAACAATTCTTGTGTTCTTCTTTATCTCATTCTCTATTCTGCATTGATTTTCCTTCCTTTGATTCACATAAAATTGATCAGACTATGATATTGGCAAAATCATTTCAACCTCAGTTTTTGTAGCATCATATATTCATATTTTAATTTGTAAGAAAAGATAATCAAAGTGCTTTTAGAACCTAGATAATGGAAATGATTATGTGTTAAATAAAAAAACAAGGGAATGGAAATTATGACACATTTAGAAAGTCAATTATAAAATGGTTCTCTAGGCAATAAAAACAACTTTTATTTCTTTTTCCCCTCGATCCCTTTTGACATTTTTAGTTCGCAAGTTCAGCTCTTTGACTTGCACTAGGTGCCTTGTATGAAAATAATATTCAATAGAGCTAATTTCTAGTGAGCATGTACTTCATGATAATTTGATATTACTATTTAAAAAACACTTCTCATATTAAGAAGTTAAGCAGTTCTAATTGCAAGCTTGAGATTTCTCAAACTTTGTATCCTACTTTTGATCAAATGTGCTTTAGCCACATGGTGTCTAGTCACAAAGAACGATTATCATTAAGGCTATCCAAGCTTTTCAAACATTTTGAGCTTAATTACAACCTTATAAGTTCGACAAAAAAAGACAAGTACTAATTATATTACTCCGGTTTTGTAATTTTGCAAACAAATAATTCTATTTTACTTCCTATTTTTGCAAAAAAAACATGTGATTATATATGCCTAAGATTCTTGAAGAAATAAAAAATTCATACAATTTTCTGGTATCCTCTAGACACAGAGTGCATTTCTTACTAGATAAACTTTTTCCCTGCCTAAAGATTGTTGTGATTTATTAATAAACTTAGTACAATACATGGATAAATTATGCCATGGTTGAGTGTTACCAACCAAGTTTGAACTTTTTGGTTAAGTATATTTTTGGGAATCTTTCAGCTACCTTCTCTAGATAGTGTTTCTTACTAAATAAACTTTTTTCATGCCTAAATTCGTGATCCATTTAGTATAATGCATGGACAAAATATGCAATGATGAGGCCCACCAAGCAAATAAATAATACACCAACTGCATAACATGGATTAGAATTAAGACCCCATGAACAACGAGAGCTGTGATACCCCTCAAAGAAAGTCCCACATCGGTGGGAGAGAGAGAGAAATTGGTTAATGTATAAAATCCTGGGTTGGATTGTTAGATAACTTAACTTAAACATTTTGAGCAAGTGATTTATGCTCGAAAGTTATTGGATTAGCCCTAAATACTAGAGCCATTTAAGGAGGCAATTTTGTCTGTGTCCACTGTTGGTACAAGTAGTAATTTGTATTATTAAGGGAGGGTATTATTGTCATTGAGGTCTTTAGGGCATCTCTGAGTAAGATTAGGGTTCTCATTTTTCATTTGCCTCCTCATCTCTTTCTCTCTCTACCTCCCCCAAAGACTCATTTCCTAATTCTTCCATTTCTCTGTCTAACTAAGGTGAGGATTTTGTCAAACCAAGAGCAATTAATTCAAGAGAATCAAGAGGGCTCTACTTCATACTCCTACTACTCAAGTTAATTTCCTCAATTGCTACTCTATTCTTCTTGGGTTTTTGCTTTAGGGTAGTAATTGCTGTAATTGTTAGGTTATTGGTGAATAAATAGGTAGATTATGATGATATTGATGATGGGTTATACTTTAATGGTTATATTTTGTATTAATATAATGGTGTATATGCTTAAGATTAACTATGGATTTTCTATTTTGTGTGATGATTCATGGGTAATTGTGATTTGGTTGATGGGTTATGTTCTAATTCCTATGTTTGTGCTTTTATGGTGGTTATGCTTTAGTTTGGTAATAAGTGTTTGATTTTGGTAAGATGATTTATGGTTAATGGGTATTAATTGTTGGGTTATGTCTATTGAAGTGTTTTTGGGTATGTTTTGTGGGTTTTTCAAATTCTTTTCCAAAATAATTGAGTTTAGGGGTAATGCCTTTGAAGTGTTTGATGAAATGAGTAAGTGAGATGTCAAAGTTTTGAGTTTTTCGCAACTGAGACGCAGTTGGGAGGTTGAGCCGTGGGTAGGGCTGGAGGCCTCACCTGCAACTCCCACTCTGCTAGTGAGCTGCAGGTGGGCTCATGCCAGCTGCACCCGCTGCTAGTCACTATAGACTCGTGGCTCATCTCTACTGAGATCCGTAGGTCAACTTGGCTAGATCCGCAGGTGCGAATCACTGGACCTGGACCCACAGATCACTCCATTTTGGGTTGTTTTACTCCCTTTTACGTTCTAAGTCTATGTTTAAGCTTCAATTATGATCTCTTGCTAGAATTAATGTGTAATTAAGTGTTTAATTGTATGTTTTAAGCAAAAACCGTGATCAACTCTTTTTGGATTGCTTGAGTTAGCTCAGACGAGATAAGTAGTACTTGTATCCCTTGGTTTTGGAAAATGATATTTGATAAACTAAATGTTTTGAAAATTCTAATTGTCATATAAATTGGCTTGAGTGTGGTTACTTTGTAGTTTTCATTATGAAATGACTATATGTTATTAAACGGCTATTAAACGGCTTGAGTGTGGTTATGTTCTTGTCTTACAAACAATTTGAATATGCATGGTACAAATGAATGGTTCGAACAGTAAATTAGCTGATCTCTTGCGTAAGGTAACCTTGACGGGATTGGATTCTTGAATGGTATTGTGATGTTATATAAATGACCATGCTAACCGGGTAAAAGTTAGCCTAATGACCGGACTGACCGGTAAAAGTCGGTATGACCATGTTAACCGGGTTAAAGTTAGCCTAATGACTAAACTGACCGGGTAAAAAGTCAACATGACTAGGTTAACCGGGTTAAAGTTAACAACTGGATATCCATGGCCAAGCTGGAACTTATTGTTTGAACTCATTGATCGGTTTTATGCTTTGATACGTGACTTGTGTTGGAATGTAAAATTGTCACGTTACTTTTGTACCTATACGAACTATTAAATATGTGTTTTGAAAGTAAATATGTGTTTTGATAGATATGTACGGCACTCTCGGATCACAAGGTAATACATTTACTGCTTACTGAGTGATTTTGTCACTCAACCCTTTATATTTTATATGCAGTAACTGGTGATTTTGTTGAGGCGGAGTGGACTAGCACGTGGAGCTAGTTGATAAGTTAGTGATGCTATGTATAGTATGGACTATATTTTTTTTTGTTTTGTCTATGTTTATGATATGTATTGAGTTGTGTTGAGATTTTGGTGATTGCACTAAGCTCCTAGAATTGTGTATTTGAAGGCTTGAAGGTTGTGGTACTGGATGACATTATACTTGTGATTAATGATATCTATTTATATTGTGATATGGTTAACTGCTTTGATATGTGACACTTTGTGTTTTAACTTAGCTTGAGGCACAGTGGGTGCCGCGTCCCGGGGTGCGGGGCGTGACACAGCCCAGATTCGGGATGTTACAAATGGTATCAGAGCGAACCTTGTGTAGTCTCTGCATGGGATGAGACTGGACCTATGATATTAGGCCGCGACTACAGAAAAAATGAAGGAACTAAGTGTTGTATGGGGTCAAGTGCTATGTCGACCTAAGGGCGGGAGCTACCCTTAGAGCCCGTACGAGCCACCTCTAGAATCCGACATAATTCAATGGACAGTCCGGATTATGATATGTGTTGGGCTTTGCGAGGACGCAAAGGCCTAAAGAAGGAATGAATGTGATACCCCTCAAAGAAAGTCCCACATCAGTAGGAGAGAGGAAAATTGGTTAATATATAATATTCTGGGTTGGACTATTAAATAAATTGGCTTAAGCATTTTGAACCTGTGGTTTATACTCAAAAGTTATTGAGCCAGCCCAAACCCGGGAGGTTACAGGAGCTCTTTTCTTAGTCAGTATATAATAAGGAAGAAACGCATTTTAATTTCAATTCTTCTGACTTTTCAGTTCTTTATCATTTTTTTTGCAAACAAAATGTGAAGATAGATAAATAAGTTATGTTTCACAAAATTTTAAAAAAAAAATTGTTTTTTTCTCATGCCTAGTCTTGTCGCTGTAGAAGGTAGCTTTTGAAAGCTGGCATATTGCTCAAATTGGTCCCCGACTGAACAATCAACATCAGAAATTGTTCGAAAGTTGAAAAAAAGGAACGTGAAAAACGAACTGTTTACCTCAAGTTTCATACTTCTGCTAAGACATCTAAGATATTTGTCGCACATAAATGTCGGTCATTCGTGCTAACTATTCATCTAGGTTTCATGGTGGATTGACTTAATCATGGTTGAGCTAGACATAGGTGATCTTATTGTGTGTGAAAACAACAATTCGGCTTCCCCTACCAGCTTTGGCCAGTAAAGAATATAGGTTCGATGTAGTGACGGACAAATTTAACAAAACTTGTAATAATAGACAAATTTCAAGTTAATATTTATTTTGTTAATGATAGACAGACTAATCATAAATTATAGCACCAATGATTGACAAACATAAAGTTATACATACATACATACATACATACATATACATATACATATATATACATACATATATATACATATATATATATACACACATATATACATATACATTAATACATATATACATACACACACACACACATATATAACTTGACTTGATAGTTGATAATTTTTTGTGTTCATGGTCAACCATGGAAATGGTACAAATAACTTCCACTTGAGATTTGGTTCAACGAATTATGGGGCTTAATAATTTGTATAATACTGAGGAATATAACCTATTAATACTTCTGGGGGTACTAGAGATAATATTATAATATAATCTTCT
>JAMWEH010000973.1:0-26162 GCA_024721245.1 Mitragyna speciosa | reverse complement strand
TCCTATATATAGTTTGGATAACAAATAAAAGTTTTGCGTTTGAAATCCATCAATTTTATCGGAGAAATTTATGCTTAAAACCAATGAATTTTCAACTTCACCCAAATTGGATGATTCTTCTAAACTAAATCTTTTTTTCTCGTGTCTTTGCTGGGATAATTTTTTTCATGCAAATATTTATTCTTGCGGTAGTAAATTTAGATTTTTTTGAAAGTTACAAAATAAATAAAATTTGTAATTGCATATTAGTGAAATTCTGCCTCAACAACTTGTTTGCAAGGAAGATATGAAAATTTTTTAAAAAATAAAACACATTTCTCAAAAATCCAATTTTTTTTTTTTCAACTTCACACCTCTCAAATCCCTTTCAAGTATATGAAATCATAAAACGTATCAACGCATTAGCAATTAGAAATTTTTACATTTTGTAGTAGTATCTAGAAAGATTAATTGTATTGGTGGAAAGAAAAATTAGTAAATGCTGCAAATTAAATAAAATTAAAATTTATTTTGTAACAGTTTGTACTAATAGAATATTCTGCATCAATGAATTATC
Source organism: Mitragyna speciosa (assembly GCA_024721245.1). Taxonomy (NCBI): domain Eukaryota; kingdom Viridiplantae; phylum Streptophyta; class Magnoliopsida; order Gentianales; family Rubiaceae; genus Mitragyna; species Mitragyna speciosa. Next base: position 25,606 of record JAMWEH010000973.1, on the reverse strand, counting down.
TAAGAACAAAATGCAAAAGGATAATTTCTTTCTTGTAAAAAAATTAAATGGAGATCTAAAAACGAAATGAAAATGAACTTGAATGAAGGCATAAAAAATCAACATGTTAATTTTTTTTTGACACATGAATGGGAGCAAATATTGTAATTTTAAATATACGAATCTTACTAGGCATTGAATCTAGATTAAGAGATATGAGAGAGACCGAGAGACAGAAGCATGAGGGCGGAATTGTTGAGAGCGTGAGAGTATTTTGGTGTGTATAACTAGGAGAACAACTCTTGGTATGTGTATAAGAGTGTACTGGATAAGTATGAAAATAATTCTTTAGTGCATGTATGCACACTGAAGAGTCGTTTTCACGGTTACTCCACATTCTCTCTCTTATGTGGCACAACAAAAGCCCAAATTGAAAAAATTGAAGAAAATCATTAAAATTGTAGAAAGTTATAAAAATATATAATAACTGTAATTATAAAAATATATAATAACTGTAATACATTTTCTATTTAACCAAATGAAGATGCTTGATATTTTTTACCAATTTGTTAATGTAATGAATCACATGCTCTGCACATGTTACTTTAGCTATAGATTTAAAATTTCAATACCTATTATTCTAAAATTTTATACGCAAAAAAATTAAGTAAGACATACAAATTCGTATTTATTTTACATGAATTTCTAATATTTTCTGTAAAACCCTAGAAATTCATATAAGAATTATTTAATTCATATATGAATTAAATACTTCAAGTTCAAAACCCCAAGGAGATATGTAGTTCATGCAATTTCACGGAAGAAACCTCCGACTGGTATATTTAAATTGAACACTGATGCTTCAATGGTCAATGGTGTGGCAACTGGGGTGGGGTTCTAGATGATAACATGGCAAGGTGATCTTTGCATTTTATAAAGAATTTGACGAAGTTGGGGTTTAGTGGTGGAAGCAAAGGCACTTTTGCTCGGCATAGAGTTAGCGACTGAGCATGGCAACTCTAATATCTTAGTGGAAGTGGATTCCCAAGCTTTGGTTGGGATTATTTCAGAGCCAAAAAAAGGGTAGCTGGCACCTTTGTTCCATTCTTTCTCGCATTAGGTAGGTAAAACCATCATTACATACATCCACTGCTCATGTATACCGTCAAGCGAATATGGTTGCAAACAGCTTGGCCTCCTTACCTTTATCTAGCATCCAATTTTTTAATCACAAATAGTTACTTTTATCTGTTAAAAGGTTAGTAGCTCTGGATAGTAGTGGTTTTCCTTCATTGAGGTGTGCTCGTGTAAGGGAGTAGTAATCCTTATTTATGCTTTTCTATATTGAAACTTGTAAGGGAATAGTACTCCTCGTTTACTTTCTTCGTTATCTCTGTGTAATGGCAGTCAGGTTGGGACCTCTCCAAATCTTGTATTTATTTTATTTTATTAATAAAATTCGGGACTGGCATCCCCACCCCTTTTTGGGGGTTTGCCATTTAAAAAAATAATTTTTCCAAAAATTTTTATTAAAATGCAAGAATTTGAAATTAAATAATTTAATTCCAAGCATGGCACAGGTTAAAATGCTAGTTTGTGTGTTGTACCCAAATTGGAAAAATTGAAGAAAAGTCACAAAATTGTAAAAAAAATTATAAACATAAAACGAATGTAAAATATTCTATTTAACCAAATGAAGATAATTGATAGTATTTAAATTGATAGTATTTTTCTAATTTACTGAGGTAATAAATCACATGTTTTGTACATGTTTTACTTATAAAATCAACATTTTATTACCTAATATTTTAAAATTTTATGCACAAAAAATACTAAGCAAAAAAACAAATGCAGGTTTATTTTTTCATTAATTCTCACAATATTGTATTTTTTAAAATTTTTACCATGCTATGAATTTTTTATATAGTTTTATACAATTTTTATTAATTTTGGTAAATTTTTATCAATCATTAGGGATTAATTTGATCAGAACTGAATATTTTGAGACCTATATATGATTCAAATGAAACAATAGGGATTAATTTGATAAATTTGAATATTTCAATAACCACATAAGTTGGGACTAAAATTTTGAAAAACTAATATGATCACCTGGGAATGAAAATAATAAGGTTGGTGATATTGTCAGAGCAAAGATTTTCCTACCAAAACAATTTTTACTCAAATGTTAAGACTATCCTTAACAAGTCAATAACATATATTCTCATTATTTTTTATGGATAGTTTTATTATGTTAATCACTTCTCCTCTGTATTTTTTTTTTTTTTTTTGTTCTCATCTCTCATCATCTTTGATTGATTTTCTTTCTTTAGTTTGGCATTTTTTTGGGGTCTCTGTCACTTATATATGTTTTACTTTATAAATCTACTAACTTGGCTATGCTCATGAAATTTTCTCTTATTCCAATTCTTTAGTTTCAATATATTCTTTAATGTATTTAATTGAAAAGCAATTTTTAATAAAAAAACTGATTTATCTCAAACAAATAAACATGAAAGATGCTGAAAAAACTTGCACCAATTATTTTATATATAGCATAGAATAAATTACTCAAACTATTCTAAAAAAAATATTTCTGAACTTTCTACTATCACAAAATAAAATCATTTGAGAAATAATTTTGTCACACTAATCCACATTGCGAAAAAAATAGCGAAGTATTGTAGTATCTTACGAAAAAAAATTAAATGTTTATTTTTTATTTAACTATAATTTGCTTGCAAAATTTAAAGGATAATAAGAAAGTAAAGGGTTTGAATTTGTTCAATATGTGCAAGAATTTAGTCATCAGCATTTACATTACTCTGAATACATGCTTGAAGTAAAGGACCTAAGCATACGTAAATTTATTTGAAAGGGTGAAACAAAATATGACTCTACTGAAACTTTCAAAATATGTGAAACTTTCAAAATACATACATAGATGTATGTATATATGCATTCTTAAAATCCAGATCACGAAGATTCAGGGATTTCATTAAAGAAAGGCACATTGGGAGGATATTACAAGGTTTAACAAATTTTGTATTTACTTTTTTTAGCAAAGGACTACTTTAGAACCTGGCTATATAATTGCAAAAAGTCTATTACTAATTTTTTGAATGAATATAGAAAGTAAAATCAAGTAAAAACATTACCAAAGAGGGAGGAAGGTGAAAAAGATAAGTTGTGTGCAATACATTTACTAAAATAAAAGGGCGTGATTGTAATAATAAAAGCCCAAAAATTAATAAGAATATTTGGTGTTTGACTTGTTAAGTACAATCTTATCAAAGTTACTCTACTAGAAAAAATTTTTGCCCTCATAATATGCGCAGCCATATAGTAATTCTCCGTTCTTTATAACTTCATTTTATCTCTTTGGGTTGTGTATTTTTGCAGGATCCAGATTGTGTGTACACTGTTTATGTAAAAACCGTGAATGCCTCTGGAGCCGGGACCAACTCCAACATAACCCTGACCTTTTACAATGCAAACGGCAAAGGCATCAGAATCAACAATTTGAAATCTTGGGGACTAATGGGTCCTGGTCACGAATATTTCGAGCCAGGGAACTTGGTTATCTTCGGTAGAAGGGGTCCTTGTTTGACGGGTCCGGTTTGTGCCATGAACTTGACTTCTGATGGAAAAGGTACTCTACTTAGATGGTACGTTAGGCTGGTTGAGCTTACCGCCGCTGGGTTCCACAAAGTTTGTACCAAGGAGGTGTTCGCGGTGGCGCAGTGGTTGGCTACGGATACGTGGCCGTATAATCTCACTGCTATTAGAGACTACTCTTCCGGTGCTGTGGTGAGTGATGATGTATCAGGCTCTTCTTCTCGCGTTGCTGAGATGTAAGGCTTTGGCTGTGGTGTATTTTTCCACTTGATCCGTTCCATAAATAAACAGTAATTTGGACGGTGGCTGTACCAAATAAAGTGTGCAACAAACAAGCAATTTTTATTACCATGATAAAAGAATGTTATTTCCTTTTTACTTCTATACCTTTGGATACTGGGTTCTTTTTAAAGTATTATGTAACACTTTCTAAACTATGGTATGTGCGAGATGAAAATATAATTGAAGATATAAAAAGGCCAGACTTGGGCAAAATCAGTGGATTTTTGTTGGTGGATGATAAGCACACCAGCTTTTGCCGGTTAATTTACGAGAAGCCCTACAAAAATTTCATCTATTTGTAACAAAACTCCCAGCATAACATATGGTTGCAATTGTTTTTTAATATCACAAGGAAATTGTGATATTAGAAGATATTCACCAAGTAATTTATGAGTGAACTCAATTTGCTGAAATTTGTTGACATTTTCTGAATGAATCGGATATTTGTATAATATATAGGAATTAGCTACTGTAAAGGAACTAACAAAAGAAATATTTCTTAGTTTTATGAGGATGAACATGCTTCATTAATGTCAAAAGAAAAACTTTGTACATATATTGAGGGCCACACTTCAAATTATGCGTGGCAAAAGTTTAAGAATCATATTCTAATACAAATTTAAGAGTCTTATATGAGGCAAAAATACATTGTAACAAAAGGTGATAATAAAAAATATATATAATTCTCATTCTATGATCACGTACGCTTCCTACTAACGTAAATTCTTTTTAAAATATTTGTAGATTTTAGTACGAGACTTTAAGTCTCTTTCTTTCATAGTTTTTGTGTTCAATAAACTGATAGGAATCTATGTTAAACCCTCATTATTTCATGGGGTTTTAAATGAAAAAAGTAACCAAAAAAAAAAAAATGTATAGAAACACGAGCAATCGCTGGCGATGATAGCAAGCCGACGTGGGTAGACATCATGTGATTATTTCTCGTGTATTAATCATTCAAAATCTGCAGCGGATCCATGCTGGTTCCGTCTTGACCATTTTTCTTTCCGCAAATAAATAAAGTGAGCATTTAAAAAATCGTAGAGAGAGAGAGAGAGAGAGAGAGAAGAAAATTGATTCTATTGTCTTTGAAACATTCGTAGTATCTAGTAGGTATATTTACTTCCCAGTCCAAGAATTTGTATATTAGTAAATAGGAGTTTTCGGGTTCGGATTGTATATCATTACTCACAGTAGAATTTCAACTGCAGTATTGTGGAAGGACGCTGACGATAAAAAGAAATTATTACTGTTAATACAAAAAGAGATTATTGCTTTTAATCAGCTTCCTGCAGAAATTTCTTAAATCGCCTTTCTTTGTCATTTCATTAATTTGTGGAAAATGATTCGAGAAAACTTCATCTTTCTTCCATTCTTTATAAATTTTTACAATAACGTGAAATCAATAACTTGCTTTGCTTCTTATTTTCTTTGTTTTGGAGTAAATAGACACTGTCTTGTTCAAGTAGACAACCAGCTCAGCAAGCTCCATATTTAGTTCTCTTTCTCCTCATAGTTTATAATTGACCAGCTATTTTCATTCAAACCAACTATTTTACAAGACTTGCCGACGACTAACCAGGTTAAAAAAAAAAAAAATTGAACCTTGAACATCATTTAGTGATAATCTCTGTTTTGACAAGTATAAACCCCCACCTGGCCGCCCCCCGGGGGGGAGGGGGCGCTGGAGGGGGATATATGAATAGAGAATGGGAATCTAATGTTATGTTGCTTAGATAAACATTAAAAAAAAAAGAATGATTGACAACCTAAGATGTTCTCATCAAGGGGAAAAATAAAAAATAAAGACTTTATTAAATTTTTGTTATGTTGGGGATACAAATAATGGATAGAAATCTAATGTTATGTTGCTTAGATAAACATATATAAAAAAAAAATATGATTGACGACCTAGATGTCCTCATCACAGAAAAAAAAAAAAGAAATGATATTTTCAAATTTTTGGATAAGCACAAGTGCGGCCCGGGAAAATACCAACAAGACGATCGGAATCCAATAATATGTTGCTTAGATAAACATAGAAAAAAAAGAATGATTGAGGACCTAAGCTGTCCTCATCATAAGAAAAAGAGACTTTTTAAATTTTTGGATCTTTGTTTTGACAAGTACAATACAAGTAAATTTGGCAAGCAAAAAACATTGGCCAAAATATCTATTATTTCCTTGAATAGTAAGTATTGCTTAATCCATAGTAAATGAAAATAAACATATATTACAATTTACTAGGATTATAATATCACAATGAAATTTTTCTTGACCACTTAGATGGAAAACTTTGAATATAAGATTGCATGAAATATGTTTGTCTTTATGTTAATATTAGTAAAAAATTTCACGAATAATTATAGACAGTCAACGATTCTGAAAAATAGTGAGAATTTTATCTCTTTCAACTGGAAGTTCCCCTGCCACTTGGAGTTTTTCCTATAAAAGCATCGCAATTTCTTAATATGTTGCATCTGAAGCGAGCAATTACATAAGAGAAATGAAAAAGAATTAGTAAAAAATAGGGAAATTAAGCATCTTTTGGAATGGATTAATTGAACTTTCATCATTTTCTTACGTATGCACTTTATTTTACATAGAAACAAAACTAAAACGTTCGGTTCTTTTCTTTTACATTTGGGACTTAATTTCACATGGAAGCAAAATTATAAACTCGGAGAAGTGATATATCCTTCCAATTTCTTTTTTTTCATTATTTCCATTCAGTCAACGTATTCTAAAAAAGCAAAAAAAAAAAAAAAAAAAAAAAAGACTGCATAAAAATTAAGAGGATTAAGAAAATGAAACTTATATATCAAACTCATACATCATTTATTAGCTCTAATTGATTGATCAATTCTTTTGTATCTAACTCAGAAGATAATGATGGTTTACTAACAAGAAATAGAAAGAATTAAATTCACGTCCCTTTTTCCTTAATCCAATCGTTTCAATTTTCCTAATATTACAAATATTTGATAGATATAAACTCAAAATTCAACTTCAAGATTCAATAATTTGAATTTAGCTCTTCACAAGAAATTTCAGATGATCTTTAGGAGAATTTCTTTGACCTTTTGCAAATGAATTCTTTTGTAATACAATAAGTTGGATCCAAACGAGAAAAACGTTTCTTGTCTGGTCTTTTATTTTCTAGTCGAAAGCTCAATTATGTAGGCTGGCAAAATAGCCCCACTATGCAAATGAATTCTCTACCTACCGATGAATGCAATAAATTGTATCTACCTACCGATGAATGCAATAAATTGTATCCAAACGAGAAACTTGATTCAGAGAAACGAGAAAGGAGGAAAAGGGTGGTCCTGTTCTTTGGCTATCTTTATTGGTTCCCTCATCGTCAGGATAAGATGTAAAGCCAGGTATGTCGCTGTTTTTGCTGGGATGTCAAATTAGGGTCAAAATTCAGCGATTTTTGCTGGGATGATAAAAGCACACGGTGAATACTACTAGTACAACCCTTTAAATCCTTTCTAAGAAATTGGGATTTCATCGACGTTTTCATTAAAAAATTTCAAGCAAAATATGCGGATGTGATTGTTATTCTGTTTGGTTAAATTGAAAATATTTTTTTGACAAATATTTTCAAAATTTTTCTTAGTGCAAACACTGAGAAATATTTTTTTTGTGTAAAATACTTTTCTATTTTGCTAAAACAACTCATGTACATTTTAAGTGTAACAAGAGTGACATTAAACCTTAAGCACTTACTTTTCTATTTCCATTTACCAAATTAATTTTTGTTTTTAATTCTTATGCATTCATTTTCACTTCATTTTGGGTCCCACAAGAAGATATTTATAGTTATACATATTTTACCATTTCAATATCTTATAGATTAATTTTAAATAAAATAATCTATACATGCCTCTAATTACTTTTCAAGCATGAATTAACTGTTATTAGTCTTTTTAAATCATATCAACAGTATTAAAAATAATAAAAAAAATCTATTTCAAAGATTTTTACTATGTTATCCAAACTCCAGAAAATTATAAAGAAAATGATTTTTTCCATGTAAAATATTTTCGTTGGAAAATAATTTCCTAAGAAAAACACTTTACATCCAACTAGATGGACCCTTAATATCAAAAACAAATTTCGTCATTAAAATATATTCAACAAGTAATTTGTTATGACTTCAATTTGAGAAACAGTAACTACTTCCCAATTTATGATAGATTGTTAGGCATGATGACTTGATGCTTAATTTCTAAATCCGCCAACTAGTAAAACCTGAATTGGCTAATGTGATGACCTTTATTTCATTTTCTTAAAGAACTGCAAATTTATATGATGTTGTCGATTGCTTTTTTCGCAATAAAATATATTAAACTTAAATTATTAAAAATAACTAATATCACTAAAAGAGCTAACAATACAAGTATCTCCGATTTTATGAGGATCAAACATAGCTTCAATACCCTCAAAAGAAAGACATAAAGCACTGAGAATTACTCTAGTAATCCTGATTCAATTGTCATGCGTTCTTTTCGCAATAATTCTTTTTGAAAATATTTCTAGATTTTACTGAGAGACTTTATGTCTTTTTATATTTTAAATCTTGTCTTTTGCATTCAATAAATAGATAGGGGTATAGGGTAAATGCTCGCTATTTCATGGTGGTATAAATAAAAAAAAATGAATAAATATGTACAAACGAGAAAGATCTTAAACTCCGTTGGCAATAATAACAAACATATGTGGGCAAACATCATGCGATTATTTCTCATATCTTAATAATTCAACATCTGCAAGACATCTAAGTTGGTTCCACCGATCTCTGATCCATCGACCCCCGATGTGAATTTAATCTTAAGTAAAGTGGCCATTAGAAAAATGAGAGAGAGAGAGAGAGAGAGGAAAAATGTTTTGTTGTTTTTGAAGTCGAATTTGCAGAGTCTAATTTAAGAATTTATACATCAGCCAATCGGAGTTTTCGAGTTTGGATTGTACACCATTATTCACAATGGTGTGTTAACTGCAGTAACATGGAAGGACATTGAAGATTAAAACAAACTACTACTGTTAATATATTTGTCTTACGAGTAAAATTTCTTTGTGTTTCTTTTTTTTCTTTTGAACTGATGGCAGTGGTAAAATCAGCATTCCACAAAATTTTTAATTGATTTTTTTTCATAATTTCATTAATTTGTGGAAAAAGATACAAGAAGCTTCATTTTTCTTCCTTTCTTGATAAATTTGGCAATAAATGAAATCAATGGTTCCTTTGCTTTCTTTGAAAGTTCTCAAACAAGTTACATCTCTGCCTTTTCTTTATTTTGTTATTTTCAAATTAATGGAAGAGGAAACTATAAGCTTCTATTTGTTACGGTTATTGACAGAAGTTCATAGGAAGGGAATCCTTCTAATCATTAAAATACCACTTTTGTTCTTTTTAAAATCTAGGAAATTTGGTTCTTGGTCCTTTCATATTTGCGAGTTCTGAACAATTTTCTTTTGTAGAAGTAAATGTTTGTGTTTCCAAAAATTTTAGAATATTCTAAAGTCAATGCAATTTATGAACGCCAATGTTAATATTGGCTCTCCAAAATAGAAATCGAATCTTGTTATAGCACCAGAATAGTATATACGGTTCAAACGTTATGTTGTTCATGTGGGAAGTGAGGATGATTATAGTTTAAGAAAGAAAGAAAGAAAGAGTGAATGAATGAGAGAGAGGAACAGAATATGAATAGAGGAAAGGGATCTAATGTTCTGTTGCTCAGATAAAGATAGGGTAAAAAGTGGTTGAAAACCTAAGAGGTCCTCATCATCGAACAGTTTTTTTTTTTTTTTAATTTTTGGATTTTTTGCTTTGACAAAAGCAAACAAATTTTACTCGTAGTTTTTGCTTTATATAGTGCAAGAACATTGGTGAAACTATCTATTATTTCGTTGAATGGTTAGTATAACTTAATAGATAGCAAAAGATAATAAACATATATCACAATGCACAAGAATTATAACATCACAATAAATTTTTTTTTAACACTTAAATGAAATATTTTGAATATAAGGTTGCAATTAACATATTTGTCTTGTATATTGTCTTTAGGAGAAAAGCAAGAATTTTACAAATAATAATAGACATCCGTTAATACAAGAAATATTGAGAATTATTAATCTCTCTCAATTGGAAAATCCCCTAGCAACTTCGATGTTTTCCAATAAGATCATCACAAACTCTAACTATGCTGCGACAAAATTGATGGAAGTAATTCAAAAAACAAAGTGAAAAGAAAATTACCACTTCACTAAACAACAGGGGTATTTAAGTATTTTTCAGGTTGAACAAATGGAACCATCCTTCTATTACTTACTGATGCAATTAGTCTCACATGGAAGCTAAATTAAGGGGCTGTTTGGTTTTGGGGAATCAAGGGAATGGGTATCATAAATAATGACACTCATTGTTGATGTTTGTAAAACAACTATCGCTATCATTTAATGGGAATGAAAGTGATTAATTGGGGTGTTAATGATTCATCTCAAAATACTATTCTATCAAACTCATTAACCCTTTTGATATAGGGCAAAAACACACCTTCTAAAAAAAACCCATCTTTTGAGTTACCCGCCCCTCAATATCCTATTATTCTCTCTCTCTCTCTCTCTCTCTCTCTCTCTCTCTCTCTCTCTCTCTCTCTCTCTCTCTCTCTCTCTCTCTCTCTCTCTCTCTCTCTCTCTCTCTCTATATATATATATATATATATATATATATGTCTTTTGATTTTGAATATTCTTAATTAGTACTCGATAAAATTTTTTTTATAAGAATTTGAACTAAAAATCAAAGATATATAGTACTTTATATTAATACAATAAAAATGACTTTTTTAAGGTTATCATTTGCATAAAACTCAAATTAGAGTATGGCTATATTTAAATTTAAAGAAGTCTTTTTAGAAATTTTCTTTACAAAGATACAAAATAAAAAATCTAAAAAATATGTATATCATAAATAAAAGATTTAAAATTTTAAAATTTACTTGAATGTCAGTCTAGTAAACAAAACAAGTTTTTTTGCAATGATACCCATTCCACTATTTAACCAAACATGTTGGGAGAATCATCAAAACCCATACTCACAGTAAGGTTAATGATACTCACAGTGATAGTGATTGAGGAATTTCAACCAAACGGCCCCTACAACTTTTTGTTCTTTTTCTCTTATATTTGAAGCTTAATTTTACATGGAAGCAAAACCAGAAACTTAGGGTCCATTTGGTTGGATGTAAAATGTTTTTCTTAGAAAATTTTTTTTCTTTAGGAAAACATTTTACATGGAAAAATTCATTTTTCCTATAATCTTCGGTTATTTGGATAACAGTGTTATAACTTTTTTGAATATATTTTTTATTATTTTTAACATTGTTAATATGATTTAAAAAGATAAATGACAATTTAATTCATGTTTGACAAATAATTAGAGTCAAACAATGATTATTTTGTTTAAAATTAATCTATAAAATAATAAAAAGGTAAAATATGTATAACTATTTACATATTATTATGCAACTCAAAATGAAGAGAAAATGAGTTAGATAAGAATAAAAAATAAAAAATAGTTTGGTAAATGAAAGTGGGGCTTGTTCTCAATAGCTTCTGATTTTTATAAAAATTGATTTTAGAAAAGCTAAAAAATCAGTTGCTCTTGATTTTAATTTAAAAGGTTCAAAAACATAGTAGAAAAAGCAGTAGAGAACATCACAAAATATATTTTTGAAAAATCAAAAGCAAAAATTAGGTAGAAAAAAGTTATTGAGAATAGGCCCGTAGAAAAATAGGCGCTTAAGGTTTAATGTTGCACTTGAGCTCTTTGAAAAATAACTTATCCTCGTCTATAAGTTATTTTCAGCTAAAGGGAGAAAAATTATAAAATGTTCTACATACGAATATATTTTTCGATGTTCGGCACCAAGCAAAATTTTGAAATTTTTTTTCAGGAAAATATTTTCACTCCAACCAAATACACCCTTGGAGAAGCGATATATCTGATTGTGAGTTTAGGTTATATCAAAATATAGCAATAAATCCACTTCAAATCACACAAACAAGTAATAAAATTTATAACCTAATACTCGTTCGCAAGTGCACAGGTCAATTGTAGTTGTGACGAGTATTAGGGTCGATCCCACGAGGAAACAAGATTTAGCAACTACCGAAGCTACTAACTTACTTTATTATCTAGACAATCAAACTTTGGGAGATGAAAATGGTAGGAAAAATCAAATTCAAGTAACAAACAATGAAGAAACTAGTTAAACAAAGTTGACTAGGCTTAAGAATCCACCAAATATGAAAGTTTAGCTTATGGACCATGATGATTTTATTCAATGTTTAGGATTCAATTCCAATTTATACTCCAAACTAGATCTCTCTATGAATGGAAGACTACTAATACATGAGCTTTCCTACTCTCGTGGTAAAGTCTAGCATGCATTAGTTCATTAAACTCATGAATTGTGGCTTTAAACCTTAATCCACCTATGTGAATCACTACTCTTGTGAGATTCAACATAAGTTTCCATTTACTCTTTCCATTGTTAAGTGCAAATCTCTTTGTCAAATAACAACTAGATGACTTGAAGTTGGTAGCTAATCAACAACAAGTGTTAAAGACCAAGTAAATGAATAAACAAGAATAAATTGGCCATAAACCAATTCAAACATATTAGAGCTTCATCCTAAACCTAGTTGAATCAACTTAGTTCAACATGATAAAGATAATATAAGCACATAAATGAAAGTAAACAACATGCAAACATGAAACTAGAAAGAGTAAGGTAAGAAATGCTCAATATGTGGTTGAACATTGCTCCAATGCATCTTCCTTCATTCCATCAAACATGTTGAGTACAAGCTTCTTCAAGGTTTTGTTACAAGAATTGAGAATTCTTACAAAACGAAGAAGCAAGCTAGTCTAAATATTTACAAGGAGTGCTCCTCCTACCAAACTATGGTTTATACTTTTTCAAGCATAAAGCCAAGTATAGAAGCAAGCATAACTTTCATGAATACAAAGACATGTATTTATAGAAATAAGCCTAGCTCAAGTCTCTTTCCAAGTTGGAGACATAATGATCCAATTTGATTCCAAATCTTGTAAAAGTCTTCCTTGAGCTTTGTGTTAGCTTCTAGGGCATTCTAAAGTGCATCTAGACATTGAAATTATCTACAAAAATTGTGTGAACAAGCTGCAACTTGAAACCAGTCGAAATCAGCAAGGTTGGTGACGATCCACGAGAGGATCCACGGGTGGCAACCGCGGATCACTCTCTTTATCTCATTTTGTTCTTTTAAAATTTGGTTATTCTTCCATACCCTTGAGACATTTTTTCACCGTTGAACCATAATTTGTTTGGTAGGATTTCATGAAGAAAAATTGTTCTGAAAATTGCCAAGTTTAAGTGATAAAATGGTATATATTGAATAAACTTTGATGTTGATAGTCCTTGTACTCTATTGATCAAAATGTATTTAGCAATCATTTCCCTACAAAATCAAATAAACTTGGGCATTAATTTGTTCAAAATAATAATTATGCCTCAAAACCCTAATTTTGGAGCAAACCCGAATTTGATGGAAAATAATTGAAATTGAGCTGATTTTAATATAAAAATACTAAAAACATACTCAAATCACACTAAAATCATATATAAAATATTATATTAAATAGGTAAAATTATTACTTATCAAACTCCCCCACACTTGAATTATTGCCTGTCCTCAAGCAATTGGAAAATCAAGAGGTCAAAAACATGATTCAAGGCTTGAAATAACAAGTGCCACATTGTTGAATACAATTCCACAAGATGAAGTAAATAGGCATTATGCAATTCCTTGCAAAGTTTCTAATACTCATCATACCATGTAAAAGGGAAGAATTATCTCAAGATTAAAGCTAATTTAACCAAATTCCCTTGCCTTACAAAATTTCACACACTAAGTATTTAATATGGGCAACCATTTAAAACTCAATTTACACACAATAAGGACATGTTGGATTTTATAATTGTAAGTGTCTTTTGACGCGAAGGTTGACATTGGTAGATGAAAACCCCCGGTTACTCAGCACTTTGCTCATTTTAACCTCTTTTCAACTTTTAGTTTGAGAAGTGGAATTGCCTTTTGATGAAAGGATCGACATTTTGTGATGAAGACACCTCATTACTCAACAATTCACTTTCAATCAAACTTGTTATGCTTACTCTTAATTCAATTGTCGTTTGACGCGAAAATCGACTTTTGTGATGAAGATTCTCGGTTACTAAGCAATTTGAATCATTCGAGTAGAAATAAACAAATATTCATCAATTTTCCTCATAATATATTTGTCCCTTTATTAAAATAAGTGTACTTCTTGTCCATATCTACCACTTAAGAATGTAAAATTAAGTAAAAAAAAAGAAATTTAATGTCAAATGTGCCAAATCAAGACAACAATCATTTTACAAGATATACTTTCTTAAAAACAAAACTCCTAATCACATAATAACTATTTCATCATATATTTGTAAAATGCATTCAAACAAAGTTGCATAAATTACTTCAAAAAGTAAAGAAATTTAACGAGTTAATGGCATAAAAGCATGATAATGAGGAAATTTTGAGAAAATTTTGGCCATTTTTTTTTATCAAAACAACATTTCATAAATACCCTTATTCTTAACCAATCATAATCCTTATACCTTCCCCCCACACTTAAAATATAACATTGTCCTCAATGTGAAGAAGGAAAAATAAGAAATAAAAGGGAACAAGAAGAATCCCATTGTTTGGTTTAGAGTTCCAAAATTGATATTGTTATGTCTTTGAAGTCCATTGGCCTTAGCAAGTCTCTCTTTGCAATGCTTCATCAACTTCCTGATTAGATCCCAACTTGCTCCTTGACTTTGTTTTCAAAACTCAGAACACTGGAATGCTATATTAGATGATAAATAGATAGCTAATGAAACACAAAATCACCATAGCATGCTTCAAAGCTTTGCTTTCCCCCACACTTAGTTTGTGCAATATGACTCAAGGGGGTAAAAATTTGAAAGAAAAGTAACATGAGCAAATGTATTATGTATGGATGAAGTGAAAGGTTAAAGAAACTTGTTCAAAGTTTCCTCATTCCAAAAATCAACCATTTCATGCCATGTATTCAAAATTACAAAGTTAAACTTAAACTATGAACATGCAAGATTGGAACATGTTAAGTCTTAATTTGATTGTTCAAAACATGTATACAAACCATAAAACACTTGTTGCAAGTGGACCAATTGAAAACCAATGGAAATGAACATGAAAAACCACTTTGAACAGTAATTCGCAGATGTGTACCCACGGTTCACTAAGCCTGTCACGGATCTCTGTGTAATAGATCACACAGACCTCCCAGAAGTTGATCCGCGGGTCCGATCTGCGGGCTGTGACTCGCGGATTGTGACCCACGGATCATTCCCTGCAGTAGGCAGTGAATTGCTTTCTTTTGTGTTACTATTTCATTGGTTATTTCCCTTTTTTCCAGCACTTTCAACTTTAAATTTAACATGTTTTTGAACTCTTTAACACTAGAATCAAGTTTGAATCATGAAAATACATATGTGAAAATACAAATTTATCAAATCTTGCATCAAAATCACAACATCAAGCATAAATAGAGCATGAATTCCCAAGTTGCATATATTGCAAAATTTGAATGCACATTCCAAACCAATAATGCACACATATTTCAAAAACAAGTTGATTATCAACATTTGTATGTTCGAAAGTAGAAGAAACAACTAAGTTGTCATCCATTTCCACATTTTCAACTACTTTCTCACACACATATACATTTTCCTCATTTACTTGCTCTTGTTCAAGTACAAAGGTAGAATCATCAAGTATTTCTTCATTATTTCCATTTTCATTTTCATGAAATTCATGCATGATTTCACAAGTGGGGGATTTAAGATATTGATCATCATGTTCCATTTCCTTACTTTCAACCATAGTTTCCACACATGCATGTTCATGATTCACATTCTCATACTCAAAATCATGTTTATCATGCATAGAAGTGTATTGTGGATTATCACAAATTTCTAATGGTCGTTGGATTGAGCCACAATTATTTTCCTCATGATTACCACCATACATGGAACAAATATAAACATAACCATAAGTGTCATAAACACTATATTGTTCTAAGTTATTCACATTATTAGCACATACACCTCTTTGAACTTTGGCTTCGTTTTCATCAAAAGTAGGATTATTAAGTAATTATTTTTCAACTATTTGACCTTGAACATGTATTTGTTCTTTTACACCACATGGTAACTTTAGGTTCATTTTATTGGCCTTTTGCATTGGTTCCTCATTCCTAGAGTTTAATGCTTCTCTAATTTTAGCAAAATGGCCATCCAATCTCCTACTCATGTTATCTATTTCATCCATATTGGCATTAGGCTTTAAGTTCCAAGATGAATTTTGTTCAACACAAGTAGGTTGATTTGGTTGATTCTAATGATTCATCCACCCCAAATTTTCATTTTGAGCATAATGTCCATTTTGAGGTGAAAAAGTGCAATTATTCCCAAGTTGTACATAATCATTATGTCCACATTCAAA
Source organism: Mitragyna speciosa (assembly GCA_024721245.1). Taxonomy (NCBI): domain Eukaryota; kingdom Viridiplantae; phylum Streptophyta; class Magnoliopsida; order Gentianales; family Rubiaceae; genus Mitragyna; species Mitragyna speciosa. Next base: position 9,097 of record JAMWEH010000973.1, on the reverse strand, counting down.
ATTCGCATGATTACCTCCTCAAATAGGACAAGAAGGAACATTTACACTAAAATCATTATCAAATCTATTCATTAGCATGCTTTCTAACTTATTTATTTGTGATTTTAACAATTGTACCTCATCATTAGAAGACATACCTTCATGAATACAAGACTTGTAGTCATTATAAGGCTAATAGTTGTTCCATTGAAAGTTGCCTTCCATATGTTTGATAAAATGCTTGAATGGCTTCTAACTAATTTTCTCCTTCTTGCACCCTTGATTCAAAAGTTATCTACAAAATACCAACACAAGATATCAAAACAAGAAAAATTAAAAATGTCTAGACTAATAAAGCTTGTTTTGGCCTTGATATTGCCAAAGTTTCTTTCTTTCCTTGGCAACGGCGCCAAAAACTTGGTTGTGAGTATAGGTTATATCAAAATATAGCAATAAATCCACTTCAAATCACACAAACAAGTAATAAAATTTATAACCTAATACTCGTTCCGCAAGTGCACGGGTAAATTGTAGTTGTGACGAGTATTAGGGCCGATCCCACGAGGAAACAAGATTTAGCAACTACCGAAGCTACTAGCTTACTTTATTATCTAGACAATCAAATTTTGGGAGATGAAAATGGTAGGAAAAATCAAATTAAAGTTAACAAACAATGAAGAAACTAGTTAAACAAAGTTGACTAGGCTTAAGAATCCACCAAATATGAAAGTTTAGCTTATGGGCATGATGATTTTATTCAATTTTAGGATTCAATTCCAATTATACTCAAAACTAGATCTCTCTATGAATGGAAGGCTACTAGTACATGAGCTTTCCTACTCTCGTGATAAAGTCTAGCGTGCATTAATTCATTAACCTCATGAATTGTGGCTTTAAACCTTAATCCACCTATGTGAATCACTACTTTTGTGAGATTCAACATAAGTTCCATTTACTCTTTCCATTGTTAAGTGCAAATTGTAACACCCTAGAAAATGCCCTTACAAAAGACATCTTTTTCCTTATTTAGGGTTAAGTGTTAATCCTAGATTTAGTAGTTGGAAGATTTCTTGAGTTAATTAGGGTAATTAGTTAAGATTTTCATTTTAAGCAAGAACATTTAAGTACTAAAGTTAGAATAATATTACTTGACCATTTAATTTATATTAGTGCTTAAATTTTGATTAGCTCATTTTACTATTTTCTAGTCTTTTGACTACTTGAATTTTAACTGAATTTTACTCAAAAATTTCACTTATTTTCCTACTTTATTTCCTTTTCCCTTAGCTGAAAATTTTCTCTTTCTTTTCTTTTTCTCTTAGCCGAAAATTTCTCTTCTTCTTTTCTTCATGTGGCCGGTTTCTCTCCTCTATTTTTGTTCTATTTTGCTTTAATAATTTATGTCTAATTATTAATTATATTAAGTGGTAAGAGTTATTAATCTTCACCAATTAAATTAATCCAAGTAGCTATTCTTGCATTAAAAGACTAACTATTTACTTTACTCTTGTAAGATTTTAATTGGACCACTATTTTTCCCATCTTTTCTTCTTTTCTTTTCCATTTTTCCTAGACTATTTCTCTCTCTTTTTCTCTTCATTTGGCCGGCCCCTTCATTCTTCTTCTTCCCTCATTTTGCTCTCAACTTCTTGGACTTCCATCTCTCAAGTTAGCACAAATCAACCATAGAAAGTGGACTTCTATCATTTCTAATCAAAGTATTAGGCTTATCTAAGGTATTCACCATGAACTTGTCTTATTAATTTCATGTTTTAATTAGTTTTTATTCAAGTTCAATACCAAGTTTCTTGTTAATAATACTTGAAGAAATTAGTTAGAACTTGATATATACTTGTTAGATAAAGTGTTCTTGTGGTTAGATAGACTAGTATGTGGCCTTGGAACCTTGAAATTTCATGGAGAACATGTTGTTTGGGTGAAAGTTCTTGGAGCTTAATCCTTGAAAATTTATGTTTTATATGTGGTTTAGTTGAAGATTTAAGTTGGAACTCAAGAACACTTAAAACAGTCATGCTGGACCAGTTTTAGTAAAACTTTCATAACTTGGTATAGACAACTTGGATTCGAGTGATTCTTGTTGTTTTAGAAACTAGATTGATAGGGCTTTCCAACGGTATAAGGCTTGCAATGTGATTCATTGTATATTAATCGCAGAAAGCTTGCAAAGTCGGCTGAAAATTCGGATCTGCGTAAACAGTTTTGATGATGAGCCAACTTGAGGGCTGATTTTGAACCTGTTCTAGTTGGAATTTTAAGTGATGATCTTCATGAAAGTTGTATCCCTATAAACGTACTTTAAAACCATGTAATCATAATTCCCTAGTTCTTAGTGGATTGACCCCAGAAATGGCACAAAGTTGGCTGAAAACCAACCCTGTGCAGAGTTGAGTGATGATTCTTGGAGTAGGGATTTTGTATTTGAGTGGAATCTTGATTGAATTTGAGTTTAAATTGAACATAGAAGTTGTGGTACATGTTGAATGGATTGGGTTGTTGAATTTTCTTGCAGGTTTAAAAATTTTGGTTAGTCCGATTTAAGGGGAAATGCTGCCGAAATTTCGGTAGAATTAAAAGAAGAAAAATTGATAAGTGAGATTTTAAGACTGGAATATATTCAATTGAGGGAAATTGAAGTGTAGGAATTTTTGGAAATGATCTAGTGATAGATTGACCTCCTTGGAATAAGTAAACCTTAAACCCTAGAAAACCCTAAAACCAAAACCCTAGAAATAAGTGGGGTATTTTCTTGAATTTTTCTTACTAAATTTACTAGGATTTTAATTGAGTTTTTATATTATTATTTCTTTTAAATTTCAGGGTCCAAAAACACATCACGACTTTCACGAGAGATTTTCTTAGGCTTTCAAGGTGAGTGTCCTTATGTGTGCATGATGCATGGAATGTGATATTTTATTTGATAAATATTATGCGAAAATTTGCAATTACTATGTGAATACCTGTGCTACGTGAGGAAAGATGTGTACTTTATCACATCTGTTCCGCAACATGTTACTTGCTTTCATTGACCAATGTGTTACTTGTGTGTGCGTGAGACTACCGTGACTAACTTCCATGTTATTTCACGGTTAGTCAACCCGGCTGCACGTGGGAGGACATAAGGTGTTGGGTGTTTTAGGGTTTGATGTTCTTTCCTTTTAAGTTGTGAATCCTCAAAGAGGCCAACTCCGGATTGAACCTGTTTGCTTGTTGGCCCTCTAGGGTTGAGAATATCTCCCTGGATGTGGTAGCTTGTACGGAGGTTATAAGGTGATTGGCGGTTAGGGTTTGTGTTTGATAAAACTGATGTGTTCTTTGATAAAGACCTGAGTTATTATCTCGGTCCAAATATCGTGACTACATGATCAGTACTTGCTCTTTCTGCGGTTAAGCTTGCTTCCGTAGTTGAGCCCTGTATCCTCCTTTGACTACATGTTAAATTAAATTGTTCATATCTTGATTTATTAATTAATTGCTCGATTATTTTATTTACTAAAATAATGAGTTCTTGATTTGATTGCATGACTTGGACATTCACTGGGCTATTATAGCTCATTCCGTTTTATTTGTTTTCCTTTACCCAGGTTTCTGAAAAATGAAAGCTGGACCAACTGGTTTTTATTATTATAAAAGTTTCAGTTATTGTAATAGTCGAACTGTGTTAGGCTACTTTTGTGAAAAACCATGTATGTTATGACGTGTAAACTTTTGATGTGAATTGTACCTTATGTTAAATAAAATGAGTATATTTTATTTTATTCCATTTTATTTTAGTTTACTTTATTTTAAGTTAAGTACACTCGGACGTTTGCGTGAGTGCGTGAATCGAGACCTGGCGAGAGCTAGGCAGGCAGTCCGCTAAGCCCTTTGGTGCGCCTCTGGGTAAGGTGGGGCTGTCACACAAATCTCTTTGCCAAATAACAACTAGATGACTTGAAGTTGGTAGCTAATCAACAACAAGTGTTAAAGACCAAGTAAATGAATAAACAAGAATAAATTTGTCATAAACCAATTCAAACATACTCGAGCTTCATCCTAAACCTAGTTGAATCAACTTAGTTCAACATGATAAAGATAATATAAGCACATAAATGAAAGTAAACAACATGCAAACATGAAACTAGAAAGAGTAAGGTAAGAAATGCTCAATATGTGGTTGAACATGGCTCCAATGCATCTTCCTTCATTCCATCAAACATGTTAAGTACAAGCTTCTTCAAAGTTTTGTTACAAGAATTGAGAATTCTTACAAAACGAAGAAGCAAGCTAGTCTAAATATTTACAAGGAGTGCTCCTCCTACCAAACTATGGTTTATACTTTGTCAAGCATAAAGCCAAGCATAGAACCAAGCATAACTTTCATGAATACAAAGGCATGTATTTATAGAAATAACCCTAGCTCAAGCCTTGTTCCAAGTTGGAGACATAATGATCAAATTTGATTCCAAATCTTGTAAAAGTCTTCCTTGAGCTTTGTGTTGGCTTCTAGGGCATCCCAAAGTGCAGTTGGACGTTGGAATTATCTGCAAAAGTTGTGTGAACAAGCTGCAGCTTTGAACTAGCAGAAATCAGCAAGTTGGTGACGATCCACGAGTGGCAACCCGCAGATTGTGACCTGTGGATCACTCTCTTTTCCCATTTTTCCCTCTTTAAAATTTGGTTATTCCTTCCATAGCCTTGAGACCTTTTTCCACCGTTTGAACCATAATTTGCTTGGTAGGATTTTGTGAAGAAAAAATGTTCCAGAAATTGCCAAGTTTAAGTGATTAGATGGTACATCTTGAATAAACTTTGATGTTGGTAGTCCTTGTGCTCCAATTGATCCAAAATGTATGTAGCAATCATTTCCCTGCACAATCAAATAAACTTGGGTATTAATTTGTTCAAAATAATAATTCTGCGTCAAAACCCTAATTTCCGAACTTAAAACCCTAATTTTGGAGCAAACCCGAATTTGATGAAAATAATGAAAGTGAGCCATTTTAATATCAAAAATACTAAAAACATACTCAAATCATACTAAAATCATATATAAAATATTATACTAAAATAGGTAAAATTATTACTTATCAATATCCTTCCATATTTCTTTTTTATTTTCATTTTTTCCTTTTTAGTCCAAATATTCTAAATGTGCAAAGAAAATGAAAATATGTTTTCCACTTGCTGGTGCTTCGTCCCATTTCCTCAAGATTAACATAATTGATATAGTGTGTTTTGCTAAATGCAATGGTTGGAATACTGTATATGAATTAAGAGGATTAAGAAAATGAAACTTTTATAAAGTATTAAATTTAAACTAGATGTTTAAGAAAATGAAACTTATATAAAGTATTAAATTTAAACTAGATGTTTAAGAAAATGAAACTTATATAAAGTATTAAATTTAAACTAGATGATTAAGAAAATGAAACTTATATAAAGTACTAAATCTAAACTATAAACAAATTGCAAACTTATATGACATTTATTAGCCTTAATTGGCGGATCAATTCTTTTCTATCTTGCTCAAAACATAATGATGGTTTTGCTAACCAGAAATAGAAAGGATTAAATCTTCATCTCTCTATCCTGAGTCTAATTGTTTTCAATGATAGGTCCCAAGTCAAAATCCAAAGGAATTTTATTCTAATATATAAAGTATGATCACTCTATTTAATGCCAAGATGAAAGCCCATATTTTTTAACATTGTATTAGAGGTGGACCTTGGGTCCAAATTACATTTCCATCTAACACTTCACATGTGTCTTCTGTCCTCTTTAACCCCAATATCATATGGTCTTTCAATTCCCATCTAACACTTCAAACGTGTCTTTGGTCTTCTTTAACCCCAATATCATGGTCTTTCAACTAGTTCGGAACCCTCCGCTAGCCCATGGACCCTCAACAAATTCAAATCATACGTGAGAGGGGATGTCAGGGACAAAATCCCACATCGAAATCCAAGGAATTTGATCCTAATATATAAAGTGCATGGGTCACTTCAACTACCAATTAGTTTTGAGATTGAAGCCCATGTTCTTTAATAAATTCTACTAATGTTAGAATTCTTTGGTAGATATAAACTCAAAATTTAATCAAGATTCAATATTGTGAATTTAGCTCTTCAAAAAAAATTTCAAATGATTTCTCAGGTGGAGTTTGATAAAATTGTAATATGATATCTGAAATTTAATGTTGAAGTATTGAGTTGCTGAATCAATAAAGTTTTACTTGTTTGATAATTAATTGAATATATGTATCGAGTAAATATCTCATCTCATAAATATAATAGTTCTATCTGAAAAATTGAAATAATTTATTGATAATGTGCATAAGAGAGTGATGTTATTTGTTTATGAAAGATGAGGAAAAGCATATTTGTGTGTGAGAATGTATGTGAGAGAATGTACGTATCTATTTATATGTGAAAATATATGTATGAAAGTGTATTCAAGTCTGTGAGTGAAGAAAAAATCAAAATAAGTGCACGTGTATATGAGATAGAGAAAATAATATGTGGAAGTGAGAAAAAAGTAGTAGTACTTATGTATGTATTTATATATGTATGTGAGAGTGTATGTGCAAGAAAATATGTGGGCGTGTGTGTAAAAAATTGTATATGAGGGAGAGAATGTGTGTGCGTGTGTGAGAGACAAAGAGAGAGAATGTGTATATATAGTTAGAAAATGTGTACGCATGTGCATGTGAGATTGTGCATGGGAGAATAATGTGTGTGTGTGTGTGATAAAAAGCAAATTTGTGTATTTGCCGGTATGTGAGAATAAAAATATGGGTGTGGTTACAAATGTAATTGTGTGTGTGTGTTAAGTGTGTTGTATGTATAGAAATGTGTGTAAAAGAGTATGTGTGCATGGGTGAGTATGTGAGAATGCATGTGTGTCTGCGTATGAGGGAGAGAGAGTATACTAGATATGTTCAAAAATCAACAAATTAAGTAAAAAATTTTCACTTAAAATTTTGTACATAAATTAAGTAATGCTTAATATATTAAGTGACAAATGAATTTTTTTTATAAAAAATATTGAGCTCAAAAAGCTCTTAAACAATTAATGACATTTTTACCTTTTAGTTTCTAATCAAAAGCTCAATTATATGGGTTAGAAAAGTTGCCCCTTTGTAAATGATTTCTCTAGTCACATATGAGTGCAATAAATTGGATTCAAACTAGATAAAGTTTGTCCTTTTGACATTTCACTTTCCAGTTGAAAGCCACGTTATACAGGTTAGCAACGTAGCCCCACTCTGCAAATGATTCCTCTAGCGACGGATAAGTACAATAATTTGGATCCAAACGAGATAAGGTTAGCCCTTTTGTCCTTTTACTTTCTATTCAAGTCTCAATTATGTAGTTTAGCAGATTAGCCCCACTTTGCAAATGATTTCTCTAGTTACCGGTGAGTGCAATAAATTAAATCCAAACGAGAAATACGTTTCTTGTTTGAGAGACAAACGAGAAAAACGCTTACCAGTTTTCCTTTTCTTTATTTATTTTTATTGTTCTCTCATCATTCGGTTAAGGAGTTGAGCTAGGCGTAGGGCTGTTTATATTTGAACCGGATTAACTCTTTTACTAGTCTGAAGAAAAGGGTAAATCCATCCTGTTAACATGTCTAAAAAGGTTCTATTTATTTTCTGAAGTGTTGAAGTTGTCTTATTAATTACTGCGAGTTCAAGGGGAGCTATCTGTTAAGTTCAAAAATTCAAGAGGTAATGTTGTAAAAAATGAAAGTATAAGAAACTTAACTACATGGTATATAGGATTTACTAGATCAAAAAGAGACACATGTTTCTAAATCCCAAAAAAAGAAAAAAAGTTTTCCCTTATTTTTATCATTTTTGTTTGTTCATAGTTAGTTTAAGGCGTGGAGTGAGATCAAAGGCTGTTGAGGACATTGTCTGGTGTGAACTTGACTAATCTTTTCTATTATGTGAAGCCATCCTAAGTAGCACGTCTTGCAAGAGTTGAAATTACCTTTAAGTTATTGAAGTTATTATATAAAATTGCGCCGAGTGCGGAGAGTCAATCGAGCAAACACAAAGATTCGAGAGAAGGTAATATGGAACCAAATTAAAGTTAAGAAACTAATGAGCCGTTTAGTTTAAATTTCTCAATCATTATCACTATGAATATCATTAACCTTACTATAAATATGGGTTTTGACAATTCCTTCTAACATGTTGAGTTTACTAAATGGAATGGATATTATCCCTCTTCCCTCCCCCGAGCAGTGGCAAAAGAGTCAATAAGTTTGATAGAGCAGTAATAGAATGTGTATCAGTTCCCAGAAAAAGATTAATGAATTTGATAGAGTAGTACTTTGAGAGAAATCATAGAAACTTCAGTTAATCACGCTCATCCTAATTAAAGGATAATAATAGTTATTTTTTTAATATCGACAATAAACATTATTACCACTAATACCCATTCCCCGAAACAAATTTATAGTGATTCAAATCCTGTAATTCCCAGTTGTGTTACTTTTACTACTAAACTATCATGTAGACAACAGCGAGAGGGGGGGGGGGGGGGGGAATATGGTGGGGTAACGTACTAAGCACCACCAAATGACCCCGTAGAGCAATTTTTAGTCTATTTCAAAGTCAAAGGAGTTCTACAAAAATATTCAAAATTAAAATGCCTTATGAGTCCTACTACTAGTATAGACGCAATGATGTTAAAAGTCGATCAAATAATGACTTCAAGTTTTTAACTACATATTTTAAGACGTTAGATGATCAAGTGAGCATCTATAAAATACAGATTAATATGCCTAAAATTTAAGCACGAGGGAAGGAGAATAATGCTGAGTTTGGAGCTAAAAGAGGTAGTTTAAACTTAAACACTATCAACCAACCTAAAATTCTATATAATTTGTAACCATGTTTCATAGATATTTACTTAGCTGTTTTTTCAATGACTAATGATAGTGTAGTGATCAGAAAATGAAAAGCAACATCGGGGCGAGTTGAAGCCTGCCAAAGAGCGGCTTTAATCCTTTGAGCCAATTTTTGCTCTTGGCCCAAAGAAGTTAAAGCATAGGATAAATATTTCTTGGCCGGGCTAAAATACTACTTACTTATTATGGACTGTGCTTT
>JAMWEH010000425.1:0-25377 GCA_024721245.1 Mitragyna speciosa | reverse complement strand
CCAAACCAGGTAGGATTCTCAGCCCTTTTAAACTGATTTTTGCATACCATAAATTTCATGATGTTCCTGCTTAGAGTTTCTGAATTATTACCGCTTAATCCATAATTTCGATAGCCTTGCTATTTGGGTTTAGACAATCGTGTTTCATGAAGAAATTAAAGATTGATTGAAAAAAAAAAATCGAGTGAGAAATAGGAAAGTTAACTAAGAAGAACGGAGAGAGAAAAGCTGAGAGAAATAAAGAAAAACTAGAGTATAGTCCGAAGAGAAGAGGAGCTGGAGAGTGAGAGTGAGCAGATCGAAGAGAAGAAGAGAGGAAGAGAAGAAGAGAAGAAAAGAGTAAGTGAGCCGAAGAGAAGAAGAGAAGAAGAGAAGAAGAATGGTGAGTGAGTGGCCGAAAAGAAATGGCCGAGGAGAAATGGCCGAGGAGAAATGGCCGAAGAGGAATGGCCGAGGAGAATGGCCGAAGAGAAAATGGCCGAGGAGAAAAATCCGAGGACAGAGAGTGAAGAGAGAAAAATCCGAGGAGAATGACTGAAGAGAAAAACTGAATAGAAATGGCCGAAGAGAAATGGCCGAGGAGAATGGCCGAAGAGAAAATGGTCGAGGAGAATGGCCCAGGAGAAAAATCCGAGGACAGAGAGTGAAGAGAGAAAAATCTAAGGAGAATGACTGAAGAGAAAAACTGAAGAAGAAATGGCCGAAGAGAAAAATTCGAAGAGTGGGAGGCCGAAAAGAAAAATCCGAAGAGAAAAATCCGAAGAGAAAAATCCGAAGAGAAAAATCCGAAGAGTGGGAGGCCGAAAAGAAAAATCCGAAGAGAAAAAATCCGAAGAAGGAGGCCGAAGAGAAAAATCCGAAGAGAGGGAGGCCGAAGAGAAAAATCCGAAGAGAGGGAGGCCGAAAAGAAAAATCCGAAGAGGAAGCTGAAAAGAAAAATCCGAGAAAAATATTGATCGAAGAGAGGGAGGCCGAAGAGAAAAATCTAAAGAAGGAAAAACCGATGATAAGAAAAGAAAATTTGTAGCCGAGACTTAGTTTTTTTTTTCTTTAGTTATTTATTTTCATCATCTTTATCTGATTATATTACATTTTGCTCCCCTTAGATGCTTAATTGTTTAATTATGCCCTTCAATACTTTAATTTACTTCATTTAAGTCTTCATTTTATTTTAATTGGCCCCTAAAATTTTGTAATTTATTTCAATTACATCTAAGTTAATAATATGTTTAGAAATTATAATTCTATACCCCTCATGTTGCTGGAACTTTGCATTTTTGTCCCCAAACCTTGCTGAAATTTTATTTTGTACCCCAAACCTTGCTGGAATTTTATTTTGTACCCCAACATTGCTGGAAATTATATTTTGTCTTAGAATATTGCTGGAATTTTATATTTTTGCCCCCAAACCTTGCTGGAATTTTATTTTGTACCCCAACATTGCTGGAAATTATATTTTGTCTTAGAATATTGCTGGAATTTTACATTTTTGCCCCCAAACCTTGCTGGAATTTTATTTTGTACCCCTACATTGCTGGAAATTCTATTTTGTCTTAGAATATTGCTGAAATTTTACATTTTTGTCCCCAATACTTGCTGGAATTTCATTTTTGTCCCTCCCAACATTGCTGGAATTTTATTTTGCCTTAGAATACTTGCTGAAATTTTATTTTTTGTCCCCCAAACTTGCTAAAATTTTTATTTAAGTCATTATACTTGCTGAAATTTTAGTTTAAGTCCCTATACTTGTTGAAATCTTAGTTTTAAACCCTAGATACTTGTTGGAATTTTATTCTAAATCCCTAATTTGTTCGAAATCGACATTTTATGCTCAATTTTTAAGTATTTCATATTTTATACTTTAAATAGTGGTACTTTGACATGTTTGTTGATTTTCTTAGTAATTTATACCGGGTTACGAATGGGAGGTACCTCAATTACCCTTTTATTTCTCTTTATGTGCTCCTACATGTTGCTACGTATTTTTTTTATATGTTTTTTATATCTCCTTTTGCTTATAATTTTAATACATATGTGAGTGTTTATTTAGTTATGCCATGTTATTTATTAGAAATTAATTTTTGATTATTCAAAGAAATGTAATAGATAGGTAATATTCTATTGAGCAAAAATTCTGTATTTAGATAGTTAATGTAGTAGATAGTGTATATCTAGTTAACAAAAAAATTTTTTGTATTTTAGATAGAAAGTGTAATAGATAGGTTAGTTAGGATATCTTTTATTCTTTTTCTATTTTTAGATTGTAATTAGGTTATTTTCTGGTGTAATAGTTAGGGCTTTGTGTGCTATGTGCTTATGTGTTTTATTTGCTTTCTTTAGGACTTTGCATCTAGAATATCATGCCTCTGTGTTATGTGTTCCTATGTGCTATTATTTGCTTTTATGTGATTATTGCTTTAATACATGCTTTATTTATTTACTTGCTTTAATTATATATGTGTATCGTCGCCACACTAGTCCAAAGCTAGTTGTGGTTAATTCCGATTTCTTCGCTAGTCCAACGCTAGCAGAGAACTTATAGAAAATGGGCTAGTTCAATGTTAAGCCTTTAGGTCATTTTAGCCTTAGAATCATTTTCGTGTGCATTTCATAACGTTTCACACACATTTTATCTTTTTAAGCTTTTTCCCATTTTTTATGAATTTTTATATATACTTTATAACTTATTACTTATTTTAACATCTATTTGGTGCATAACATTTAGATTCTACTACACATGAAATTTTAAGTCATTTGTGTGATTTCGACTAAGAAATAGTCATCTACTCACGTGGGAAGCAATGGCATACATGTCGTTCCCCCCTCTGTGAGTAGAAACAGATAGTCACGAGGCTATTAGTCCCCCGCACCCGTTATGTTGCATCCTCATTTTCTTTGTTCACTTACTATCTATACTATTTTTTTTTCTTTTGCACGCCATTCAGCATCTATACTCGTGACTCCATCGAGATCTATATCCGAGTTTCTCAATTAATGCGATAATTCCGATCAAACCTCAGTGGAACATTTCGTCCCTTATCGATATTCATTTTTAGGATTAGATTTGTATTCATATAGTTGCATCCAAATGTGATGAAGTCTTAGGGTTATATTAGGAAAATTTAGACTAAACCTCGCAACTAGTTTCGGCTAGGTTGAAAGGGTGCCTTGGGCGCGAGCCTTTGCCTTCCCTTTCTTCAACTGTGACTCCCGAACCTTTTTCTCTTATTTTCAAAGATCTGGAGTCGTCTAAAAGGATTTTCTTGTTTTTTTCCTATATTTTTCCAAAAATCATTTCCTAAAAAAAATCATTCTTAATTTTCTTACCTTTTATAAAATATTTTCGGGTGACTTGGTACACCAAAACTCAATACCAAGTGGCGACTCATTTTTCACTAAAAAACCCTTTTTAGACTCTATTTTCGGGCAAAAAAACCGTCGCATTTTCAAAGTCCCATTTTAGGCCCTTTTTCTTTTGTTTTCAAAATAAAGTATTTGTTTGTCACATTTTATCGAATTATCTTTTACAAAGCATTTTTCTAAAAATTATTTTTACAAAAATTTACACGCTTCTCTTTTTCCAATAAAATAAAATAAACCACATTTAATTCTTCCTTTTTCTTTTTCTGAATTTCTTTTTTCAATAAACATCTAACACTCATTTATTATTTATTTTTTGAAAAATGGGGCGCGACATCGTTCAGGCTTACTGTTTGGTACTTGTGAAAAAGACGTTGGAATTGGATCATGCACATCAACGGCCCCTGCCATTGTCAACTTCCTAGGTGGAGCCCCTTGCTTCTCACGGCTACCTTTCATGGCAGATACAAGCTTCAAAGGAGTCTGTAAGAGAATAAAATGCAGCAACGAACAACTGTCAACGAATATCAACAAAAGAGTAATAGCTTCACCTCAACTATTCTTTGTACTCGAGTCCTCCTGTACATAGGAAACAAAATTATATTTGCACTTTGCTCCAGTGCCAGCAACCATGCAAAATATGAAAACTTTGGAGCCACAATTAAATTCAAAAGATAGGATGGAGATCTAAAAAATTGCAGAAGTTGAGTGAAGGAACACAAGATTTGCTTACTTCTGTTGGTACAACAATATTGACCAAAGCATTAGCTGCCTGCATCAGCCCGATTTAGAATGACAACACATTGAAGTAACCACACATCAGTCCATTTATATGTCAGGGAAAATAAAAGAATTACTAAGGAACTAAAAGGGCTTGGCAACAAGGGTACATTCATAATCTGCAAAACTATAAGACTTTGAAATTAGGACATATATAATCTTATCCAAAACAAAAGAAAAGATGGAAGATGACACCAAACAACCTCGCTTAACTCATCAACAGCTAAAAAATGGCAGAACAATCATAAATACTTTATTCAGTATGATCAGACGAGTATCAATTTAATGCATGAATGTCTAGAAGACTTCAGTAACCCCGCAATTAGTATACTGAACCAACAAAAGTTTATTAATTTCAAATGTATTATACATCGAGAGAAAAGGGACAAGAAAAGGCCGAATACACTGTAGTACTTACAGGTAAAGATATTGAACGTGGACATGGGTGGTTGGCAGATTAAGCACGGTCATTCTCCATAGAATGCTGAGGAGTTAGGTCAGCCTTGTGCCCTTCTTCCACATCAATCATATCAGCAGATCATTTACTCTTAGCAGAACATGGAAATGTTGCGTATCTAGTCAAGCACTTTTCGTCAGTTAACTTGTCCAACTCAATCACATGAGAATCTTTATACTCAACTTCCTTAACAAAAATGCCAATCTGACCATCATCAGGAGATGGAACGACAACGCATCTTGACTCTAACTCGTTTTGAATATGTAGAAACTCAGTCAAAAGATTGTCAAGATCATCATAAAGATTCTTGTCGTTGTCACTAGGAATATCAGAAGGATCCAATGACAACGAATTCAAGCTGCTTAAATCTTCAGAAACTGACATATCACGAGGACAACAAATATCCATCAATCAGAGCAGAACCTGCAAAAGAACATCAATCAATCAAATAAGTAATACTGCGGAAATTTAGACTGGACTCTATCCCTCTACACAAACACAACATCTGCAAATGAAGGCAGGAATCCTCCACTATACCTCCTCACAAAGTATCAATACGTAAAGCCTATGCAATATTACTATTTTGCAACTAGTTTACGAAAGGTGATAATGTATTTTTTCATCAAGATGATAATAAAGCACAACATTGTGCATCCAAAAAACAAAATTGATAAACAGTAAAATCTATTCAAATGCCTAAAATTGTAGTACCTTTTGTTGAGCCGACGACATGATGATTAAGGGGAAAAAATGCAAGCAATAACCAATCGATCCACAAAATCCGAGCCACACACCAAGAGGTTTGCAAAACACTCCAAATCTCTAAATTAATTGAAAGTTAGAAATATGCTGATGGAAAATGGACAAACGCAGATGATCAAATAGAAGCTAAATTAACAATGATAACTATGGCGACGAGAAGGAGGAAGATAGAAACTTAAAAAGAAAAAAAAAAAAGTTAACCGAACGTCAAATAATAAGATTAGCGCGCCAATCAGCTATATTTTGTTGTTTCAGACGATGAGACGACGATCCACCATAGAACGACGTCTCGTGAGGTTCAAGTGAGAAAGAAGAAGAGAAAAACGAAGGCACCGAATGCATTGTTCGGTGATTCGATGCTCTTCCTCTAAACCGAACGAATTACGTCTTAATCTTACGCTCCTACATTTTATTACATCACTATTTATTACATTATCAAAACATCTCAGGTCCGTTACTCATTCCAATACAATCTCCACCTTAGTTCCGCTTAGTTAAAACAAATCTTGTTAGAAATGTTTCTCTAACTTGACCTAGTTTTAGTATGTATAGATGTATGTATATAGTATGGATGTGGCAAAAGAAGCGGGGGGAAAAAAGAAGAAAGAAAAAGAATAAAATATATGCGATGCGAGTCAGGTTTGCCAGGATGTTAATTGCGGGCGTGCGCGTGTGATGGGAAGTTGCATCTAGACTTTTCTGCCTAGGATTGGGCTTGGTAATGGACGATTTTTGTTTTTGCTTTTCAGAAGTTGCGAATAACTGGATATTGGATATTTGTGAGCCCACCTTTTTACAACTGCGGGAGGGGAGAAAATTTTTGTCTCATTGATCGGGGATTTAAAAGGTTATGAAATTGGAGTAGATTAGATTTTGACATGTTTTTATATCGATGGATGTTTGACAACAGAAGAAGAGCGAACATAAAAAAGGTGAGGTAGATTCAAAATTTCAAGAGCTCCATTTGTTAAAATCAGAATGAAAATGGTACAAGTTCAACGTCAATAAATGTGACATTAAAAACGAATAAAGAGTCGAGTGATTAGATCTCGTTAACTTTGGAGGTTCAAGTAAAACCACCTTTATATCCACTTCTCCATTGTAATGTTGACTCTGGCTGTTTGAATCCTGTTAATATCATATCCCCTTCTTTTTCTTCCCTATTATAATAGTGTAGATATGATAAAAAAAAAAAGTGTGAAACTTATCCGCTGCTCTCCAAAACAGACACTGCCCCGTCTGTCTGGTTATCTTCAAGCCTTTCTAACACAAGTCTTTCCCTGATTGGTCCGTTTCACAGCACTAGGATCGCCAACTCAGAGCCGTAGATTAAATTCCAATCCAACGATTCAAAATATCCCAAACACCTCTTCCAAAATATCGAGGGGAAAAAAGATGGTGGTGCTACAAGTAAATACTGATTTACTAGAATTAGCAGTGAGTGGAGTATTTTATTTTGGTAACGACAACGAGGAGGAGGAATAGGAGGCTGCTAGTCTAAAATTCGGCCGGAGAGAAAATGGATAGCGCAGGTGGGAAAGCGAAGAAGGGAGCAGGTGGAAGAAAAGGGGGCGGTCCTAAGAAGAAGCCAGTGTCCCGGTCGGTGAAGGCCGGCTTGCAATTCCCTGTGGGCAGGATCGGGCGTTACTTAAAGAAGGGTCGTTACTCTCAGCGTGTTGGAACCGGGGCTCCCGTCTACATGGCTGCCGTCCTTGAGTACCTTGCTGCTGAGGTACCCAAAAAAAAAAAAAAAAGAAATCCTCTGCTGGCTGCTCTGTATATATGGAAACATCCTTGCTACCGTTGTATTTAGTTACGGTCTTTTTTATTTTGGTTGAATTCGTGTCGTTATTTGGTTACAACTCTACAGATTTGTTCCTCTCTTTTTCGTTTGGGGGTGCAATTGGGACTTTTGAATATGGAATGTTTGTTTTTTCCCCGATAGATCTCGAGCTTTAAGTAACCTAGGGCTGGTGGTGTTGATTGCCCGAGCTTGTTTTGCTCGATGCTTGCATCCTTATGTGAACCCCTTTGATTATATCAAATCTTTGAGCAAAATTCAGTTTGCCATTTTGGTTCTTTTGAACTTCCTATTTTGTCCAATGAGCCCATTAACTCATGGGGCTGCGACATCTATTTGTCAAACTTCCTCCTGATTATAATTTGTACTGTTAACCAACTTCACATCATTTGTGGCATAATTTGTACTGTTAACCAACTTCACATCATCTGTGGCAGATACATGGTTTAGCCTAGTTTTGGAGCTTGTGCAAATTTTTTTCAAATAGACCAAAAATTGAACCATTAGGTACGCATATATATGTTTAATTTCAGCGCTAATTTGAAATGTGAGACAGATACTTACTTGTATAAGTGATGTTTACTTTGTTATTGATCAACTGGATTTGAAAATTGATGTGATTGAATCTGAGCTTTAATACTATAGATGTATCTATTGGGAACGATCGTTAATTTTAGGGATTAACTGTTTAATCGACAAGAGTTATGGTAAAGGTAATGAAGTTAGTTTTGGCTTGAATACTTTGGACAACTAAACTTGAATAGCTCCAATAATTTCGCTAGTTTGTGTATTGTATGAAGGTTCTGGAGTTGGCTGGAAATGCTGCAAGAGACAACAAGAAGAACAGGATTATACCTCGGCATGTGCTTTTGGCTGTGAGGAATGATGAAGAGCTTGGTAAACTTCTTTCTGGTGTGACCATTGCTCATGGGGGAGTGCTTCCTAATATCAATCCAGTTCTTCTTCCAAAGAAGAATGAAAAGGCTGCAAAAGAGCCTACTAAATCTCCAGCTAAGGCCACCAAGTCACCTAGGAAGGCTTAATTGTCATTCGTGAATAAAATGACTTCTTGTCCTGTGAATTTCTTTGTATGTAGTTTCTGTATCTGTTGGTCGTATGCAAAAGAGATTTGTTACAATTTAGGATTAACTGTTGCTTCTCATGCTTCTTTTAGAACATCCTTAGATCATGATGAATGAAATTAATTTTTAACTCGTGAAGCTCTCTTGCCTTGTTTGTGTTTTTTATGAAATGTCTTTAAATTCAACTTCATACGAAGATCCACATTTTATTTGAGGGCATAGGTAACCATTGAATTAGTTTATAATGAGGTATCTTCTCTTTCTTTCAGAAGTGTTGTATATTACCTTGGGTAAATCATAGCCAAAAGGAAGGGAATGTTGCATTGCAAGATGATTTTTTACATAAAATGTGAAGTTGTAGGTGGAATGAATATGTTTTGTCACGCCTTGTGTTCTGAGACGTGGTATATGCTATGTCTTGAGTTATGTTAGAATACAAAGCTAATCGATACAAAATATCAATAACAAATCATAACTTAATTCATACACAATAATTGCCCAAAAGAATTTCATTTCATTCATTTATAGTATCTATTATCCATTTACATCTCTATTGCCCCATTACAAAAATAATTGGGAATCACATGTATAACTTAACTTATACAAAATATGGCTTTATAATTTTTGCACAAAAATAACCTCTTTCTATGTCTAATACCGAAGCACACTCTAAGAGGCCCAAAAGTTATTCTAATCTTCTTTTATAAACTCATCCCCTGCGAAATAGAATAAAGGTATGAGTGATAAATTATCTAATAAGTAATAAGAGTTCTCTTTGAGCTTTGAGATTGTTACACATACACATAGTTTTCCAATACAAAACCATCCTTCACTTTATTCATAAAGATACATGACCATTTAATAAGTAAAGACAATTCCATTCATAATCATATTACAATACAATGAGGGTTTAAGTAGTTAGTGAATAAATGATCATGGATTTTCAGTTGTTAACTACGATCCAATTAACACGATTAAAATTCAACTTTTACCTGATTGGTTCAGTTCAAAACTAACTATCATTCGATTAGTACAGTTCAAAAAGTATTTCACAATTACCATTTTAACGAATTAGTCCCGTCATAATTTATTTCACATACAAGAGCTCAAATCAATAGGCATTCAAATAACAAATAAGCCACGTATATACATTTCATAATAAAGTAAGAATATAACCAAATTCAAGCCTATTTATATAGAAATTAATATTTCAAAACTTTCAAGTTAGCAAAGTACATTTCCAAAGGTAAAGAGATCCAAATGCTACTTACCTTGGTCCAAAGCTAGTTCAAATTGTCGGAGTAGAGATAAATATCGTCTTCGCCTAAAACACACAAAATAGTACCCAATCATACACTAATTCTATCATTAAAACATAATTGGAGCTTAACTCTAGAGTCAAGACTCAAAACGGACCAAAACAAGAGAAGATGGGTGATCTGCGAGTGAGAGTTCATGATCTGCGCCCGCGGATTGCCCACACTGACCCATGGATCCCAAGCCACAAGGCGATCCACGAGTAACACAATGCCAATCGCGGTCCAAAGATCTGCCCACGGCTAGGCAGACAGACGCTAGTTGCGGCCTGCTTGCTTCAAGCAGTGGTCGTGGCTCAATAGCCCCCTAATTGCGACTCGTCAAGTAGAGACTTGTCAAGAGTGGAGGCTCTCCGAGCCCTGACCATGGCTCCCAATACTTTACCCATGGCTCACCTACGAAATTTCTGCAATTCCCACCTGCATACACCCAACATTCACTCTTCACAACCTATAAAACAAACCAACACCAAAATGGCAAGACAGGTCAATAACAAAGCACATTAAGCTCAGAACACTCATAAATCATGAACACAAATCATAATCATACATAGTTCCTCAAATCCCTAACTCACCTTCACCACAATTCCACCGTCAACTCACACACTCACACACACACACATAAAAGCATAAAGACCCTAAAACTTTCCAAATCCACCATCCATCTACCCAATGAATCCACTACTTTTAACCTAGACCAAAACCAAAAGAAGAAACTTGAGCTTTGAGGGCAGGATTACCTAGGAGAAAATCTTCAAAACTTCTACCGCTTGCCTCGTCTTGAGGATGAGAAAGGAACCCCTCAATGCCTTCTTCAAGAGGGGAGAAATGAAGAGTATTAGAGAGAGAAGAGAGAAAAATGAAGATGAAAAGTGAGGAAGAACTCTAAAGTCTTTTGGGTTAAAATCAAATTATTAAGAATTGCAACCAAGTCCTTCATCTTTTACAAATCAAAAAATCACCCAAGAGTTCAATTGACCAAAAGCCCCTTGAGGTCCTTGGTATTACATGTTTGGTGATACTTTTCTCGTCTGATGTTTGGAAGTGAAGCAGGAAACGGGGGAGACTGGGATCAACTTAAATGAAAAGATACTAATTAAGTGTCATGATCCTTTGTATTTCAAGGCATTGTGCAAGATTTATTTCTGAATTTGAGTACTGTCTTGCTTGGATAATATGGTAGGCTTCAGGTGGCGTTATACTACATGAATTGTACTTCTATCTCTGAAAATCAACCACTATTATTTCTTATACATGATTGGCAGTTTGAGTGAGTTTCATCATCGTTGATTTAGTTGGCTCAGAGATCAGATGTGGTTCGCGAGTTAGGAAAAATTGTTTACAAGGTTTTTTGTGTCTATCTGAGTGTTCAATATTTGGCTGTATGACTGGTTCTTAAAGCTCAATGTTGGTGAAAGGAGCCTAGAATTATCCATCTAATGCAGAAGCTTTCATGTCTGAAAATAATATAAAGCTTCATCTACAAGATTTGGATTTGAGAGTGTTTCTTTTCCCCTGTTTTCGCAGGTGAAATACTCTCATTATCCATGGAAGTTATCCAAAAAATTCTCAAGCACCGAATAACTATCCGAGTGATTTTGTATTTGTTTGCAACTACAAACATTCTAAAGAAATCAACCATACAAACTGAAAAACTTCTCCATCACAAAACTTAGAGCATCATTTGGAAGAAAATTAGAGGATGAAAGCGTACGATGATGCTTTTACATCATTCCCACTTTCCACCCAAAAAAAAAAAAAAAAAAAAATTGTGCCCTTTGAAGAAGGGTAGAAGGCTGACACTGTGGGGCTTGCGCATAAGGTGTAAAACAAAGAAAATCGCGTACCCAAGCATACTACAATATCCGGACCGTCTATTCGTGACCCAATCGCACGGCAGATTGAAGAGACTACTCAACGATCCGCGGAAAGACTCATTGACCAATAAGAACCGACCTCCATTTTCTATATAAACAAATCCTTGGCTTCTCTCCTCTCACTACTCAAAGGCAAGACAAGGCAAGGAGGTTGCGAATTCCCTGTTTTCAAGTCATCGGCAAAAGCCCTAATAATCCAACAAAAAACTGATGGCACCAACAAAGGCAGAGAAGAAGCCATCGACGGCGGAGAAGAAGCCACCGAAGGCGGAGAAGAAGATCCCGAAGGAAGCAGGGGATGCGAAGAAAAAGAAGAAGATGAAGAAGAGCAGCGAGACGTACAAGATATACCTATTCAAGGTGCTGAAACAGGTGCATCCTGACATAGGGATATCGAGCAAGGCCATGGGGATCATGAACAGTTTCGTCAACGACATCTTTGAGAAGTTGGCCCAGGAGTCGTCTCGCCTGGCTCGCTACAACAAGAAGCCCACCATCACCTCTCGTGAGATCCAGACGGCGGTCAGGCTTGTGTTGCCCGGTGAATTGGCCAAGCACGCCGTTTCTGAAGGGACCAAGGCCGTTACCAAATTCACCAGTTCTTAGATTTTTATATTTTGATTTGTATTATCTAGTACGATGATGTCTGTTTCATTTTGACCATCTATTCTCGTTTACTAGAACTAGTTTGTCTTTTGTTTGTTTATATATATATATATATATATATATATATATATATATTATTATATTCTATTCTGAAGCGTTTACTAGAATTAGGTTATATTTTACACACACACACATTATGCACCGCAAGTGTTCGATTGATGATTCCCTTTACAGTGAAATGGGATTTACAGTGAATTTGTCATAATGTTATTATTATTTTCTTTGGTTGCCGTAACTCCTTTCAAGTTTCAGCTTGTATTTCTAGATAGGCTAATTTACCAGAGGAAAAAGACACACAGAGGAGATTGATAAAAGATAAAGAATCCAGGAAACCGATTGCACAAACTGGTCGATTCTGCTAGGCTCAAGTACAGCCCCTGTAGTAATAAATAACGTAATAACCTGCTAAACCTCCAACGAGTCTAGCAGCCACTCTCCAACGAGTCTAGCATTTGTATCTCCCTGCTAAACCCATTTTACACTCAAGTGCATAAAACTTGACACTTTCGCAGGTCACGCTTGGAATTCAAGAATTAAATTACTATTGTTTACTACTACTACCAATAGTTAAAATAACCAAAAAGGTCCGCATGGCCATTGTACTCCCGAAAGAAAAGTTCATATAAATGAAGGCACAACATGAAAGAGAGCCCAGCAGGCATGTATTTCTGGACCAGTCCACGCATGTGTAATGTATTTTTATTTGATCCAAGGATAAAGCATGTTTTAGCTGCGAGTATCAACAAGTAACTGGACCTATTAATTACAGCCAGCGTCTGCTGCTTACCAGCAAGCTAGTGACTAAATTTAGAGCTATCCTGTTCTTCTTCTGTTTCTTTTTAATTCCGCTACTAGTGTTGTGGAACAAAATTCTAACCTCACAGTATAAGCATGTAGTAATTCCTAATATTTTACTTCCCAATTACTCCTCTCTCCGAAGATTGGCCATTTGAAAGAAAAGCCAATAACCTGAATTCACTACCTACCTAGATCAAGAGAGATTCTGCACCAGACCAGCTGTTTACTGGAGCCTGTAAACAAGTAAAAAGATTCAGAAAGGGAAAGAGAAAACGAATGCCCATCCATTCTATGTACACAGCAAAGGCTGTGAACAGAGAATTTTTTTGCTCAAGTTCAATAAATCTAGTGGTGTGCTGTAACTGGAACGAAGGGAACAGCTATAAAAGCATAAATGGCACAATGAAAGATATAATACAGGTAGTCTAGAATCATTGGAAAAGGGTAATCTACACCAGACAAGAAATTTTTCACAGAGAGAGAGAGAGAGAGTAAAACACACACTGGAATAATAATTCATGGTATGTTGCGCTTGTATTTCAAAGTTCAAATGCAAAATAGAATTCACTATTCAAGATGATCAAACCAAATGAAAATGAATTTAGTTCTAAGGTGATGCTGAGTCTCTCAAGCATGTAATACTACCATATTGGGAAGATAACAATATCATAGTAGGATTTTTTTTTTTAATAATAAAATCTATTTAAGCTAACAAATTATATTGAATTCTTGAAAAATGAACATAACATCTTTGTCAAATTCCTTCATCTAAATTTGAGTGCAGTTCTTGAATAGAAGAATCGTAGAATGTGTTCAAGTGTTTGCTCTTATGTCACTGAATAAAAACATTCAAATGCTTAATTAGGTGCCGTTTGGTAAAACTAAAGTCTGAAGTCTGAAATTTGAAATCTGAAATTTAAGTACTAAAAATATTAAGTTGCTGAATTGATAAAGTTATACCTGTTTGGTAATTACTGAATTTATACACTGAATTCAATTATTTTACCTTATTAATATAATTATTTTATCTTAAAAAGTTAAAATAATTTATTAATAATATGCATGACAAAAAAAAATACTATTTGTTTGACAGAGATAAATGACAAGTGCATTTGTGTGTGAGAATGTGTGTGAGAGAAAGTATATGTAAGTGCATTTGCGTGTGAGAATGTGTGTGTGTTGAGTGTGTGTGCAAAAAAAATGTGTGTGAAAGAATATGTTTGTATATGTTTGTGCATAGTGAGGGTGTAAAGAGAGATAATACTACATGTATCTAAAATTCAGCAAATTAAGTAAAAATTTTTCACTTAAAATTTTGTGTACAAATTAAATAAGTGCTTAATGTATTAATGTATTAAGTGATAAATAAATTTTGTTATCAAACACGCTGAATTCAAAAAGATCTTAATGCATTAATTTTCAGACTTAAGTAGTGTTATCAAACACCCCCTTAGTGCTCCATTCATCATATAATCCTCATATAGTAAAGTAACAACACTGCTCATGAGTTCTGTCACACTTTGATTTTCCCCTTTTTCAGTTCAAATCACAAGATAAGGCAAGAATTCAAATGGCTTACCCATGTTGCATTTGAATGTGAACGCTAAAGCTTTACTTTTGTGGACAATTAGATCGGGATTTTAAAGGTCATTAAGTTACCAGTTTGCCGAGAAACCTAGAGAGATAAATAGGAACAAAAACTACTTCTGTTCAGATGCATGATTCACTCACTCGGAACACCTCACGGACCATTTATAACAATAAGTACCAGTGCTCTACGTGAATTAATATTAATCGAGATAATAAAAGTTGGTTTTGAAAAAATAAACCTTGGAGAGCCAGCATTGACGTTCCGATGGAGAATCCGGCCGCTACAGGAATCCCCAGAATTAATCAATTCCCTCAGCCCCACATTCGAAACCTTCTCAGTAGCCTTTTCATCACGATCGTCAACATTAGCCTCCTCATTTATTTTACTCATCCTATTCCTCATCCGATTATTATTGACTCTTTCAAAGTAATTCCCATAAATATACTCGGGAGTATAACCATTCTCCTCATCAAACAGCATTATATGGCCATGCCACTCCCAAACCCGATAATCAGAATCAGTATCCTCGTGAAACCCGACACAAATATGGTGCTCGCCAACTGTAACGGCCTGGCCAGAATTGGGCTTCAGAATATCGGTTTTGCCACTAAAGATGGTACGGATAATCTCTTTCTCGAGCTTGGATTCCTCTTTTGCGAGCTGGGTTTTGGAGGATGATGAGGAGACGTCGTTGTCGGAGTCGGAATCGGATGGTAAGTTGTTGAAGAGGAGGTCTTCGAGGGATTGGGGAGGGGGGAGGAAAGAAGGGTTGTGAAGAGGAACGGGAGGGCGGTATTGGAGTCTGCCCATTAGGCTTTGGAGGAGGAGGTTGTCGAAGTTTGGGGTGGGGGTGGGGGTGGTGGCGGAGTTGAAGGAGCTCATGGCGATGGTATGAAGGTTTTGGCCTTTGGAGGTTGATCGGAGCGGCAGGGTTTTGGGGATTTAGTTTAATGCTTCAATCTGGTGTCGCGGACCAAGGAGCTGGTGGGCTTACGCGAATATTGCTACTAGAAGTAGTAGCATTCGGCTCCGGAACTAGCCAGAGGATACGTGTAGAGGGATAGTTGTCTGGATTTGTGACTAGGGATTTTTTTTTTTTTTTCTTTGAATCAGTGACTGACTAGGGATATTTTTGTTTCTTGTTTGAGAATATATTCTTTTGGCATAAAAACAGAAAAAATAAAAGATCTGAATTAGAATGGTTTCTTTTATAGGTGCAAATTAGTAGAATTGTTAATTACATTTAGACCCTCCAAGTTTTGTCTATGTCATTATTGGATACTTGGCAATTTGAAAAACTGCATGCGGGACTAGTTTCACTTGCAATTAATTGTCAACCTACAATTTCATACGCACTTTAGTTGTCCTTTTAAGAATGCAAGTCTGCAGTACAACTTTTAACCTTGAATATTCATTGACATCCTATCCTTTAATATCTGCAATCACTTGTCTGGGAGATTCTTTAAATTGCTTCGAAACATTTATGAAAAAATGAACAAAAATTTCAAGGGAAATACTTTGGGCTTGTGTCGTTGTATAAACATTAGGGCTTTAATGCTGATGCTAGATTAACAAAACCTCGATATCCATTGGAAAGAAATCCAACCTCCAAACCTATCAAATCTCTTCTCTTTAAACGCACTCATCACTTGCAAAAGTTGCGGTACCGTAGTGTGAAATTGTAAAGACAAACAGGCCCAAAACGAAACAAAAGAAACCCATATGTGCCTCTCTACATTGGATCACCGATCCCTGAGAGTTGAGCTGTTTGACCTTCCTAGAGCCCGATTCTCTCCTAGTTTACAGGGCGGCTAGACGACAAAAAAAACAAAAAACCAGGAAGTGGATATTAAGAAGAACACAATTTAAATCAGCTAAGGCCGAGGGTCTCTTGAAATGAATCTCCAATGAATCCAAAGAGACAGAATGTATGAGGGCGAAAAAAAAAAAAAAAAGGGAAAATAAACTCTTCATTAATGCAAAACTTCTTTTGAGTTCTTTTCATTTTCATCATCATATACCAATTGAATCAAGCCACAAGGGAAGAAGTAATAGTATGACATGTCAGTTGAATGTGAGCCTTTGGAATACAGTACTTGAAACAACATGAGCAAAACTTAATAATATGAATAGCCCCAAGAACCACACATGTTCCTTGCAAGCAGGGATCAAACTACCTCCTTAAGCTCTCCACAATGTAGTCTGCATAGAGGTCCCTGAACAGGCAGGAAAAGAAGGCAAATGATCAAACTGAAAATAATAGGAACTGAGCGTAGCTAAGCTAATCTATCATTTTTCAGTTAAATGTTAAAAAGTTGATTAGCGCCAAGCCTGATGAATGATGATATCGGATAAACTCATAGAACAGAGTATATTAAAAGCCAGCAAAGAGAGGATTTTTTTTAATAATCAAATGGGACAAGTTTTCTTGGTCATAGTTATAAATTAATCCAGTATTACATCCATACAGCTGGAATCAAGAACTTGAACTTAACATTCTAAACTTTTTGCTTTGCCTAAAACTATATTATGACATTGTATATGACAACATCATTTTAAGGTATTCAAAAAAAAAAAAAATTTTTGAAGCAGGATGAAATTCCTCATAAAAATACATGTCAGTGCAGCATTTAGCTGAACTCACTTACATGGAATGCTAAACAGCTTCACTTGCCTTAGATGCAAGCAGAAATTTGTTCATTGCAACTTCGTTGTTTTCATTTTTTTATCTGATTCATTGTTAAGAAGTCCAACAATATAAAGACCACACGCACAAAATGGGCAGAAAGAATACAATAATAGAATGAAAACTTTGGAAAGGAATGCGACAAAATTTAACTTTGCAAGAATTTTGATTATTCAAAAGGATACAATCTTCAAAGTAACGTCTGATCTCAGCCAAACAATATGGTGGAAGCTCGTTAATGTCATTGTAGTGTAAATATTCAAAGTCATCAACAAATACTGCAATAATGTTGTCATCCTTTTCTCCCTGTATCAGGAACAAAATCAGCAATTCTTTTGTAAGGGAAGCAAGGTTGGTCTATTGTGAATTGTTGCTGTACTTGATCAGTCATAAGCATGACACCAATTGCTTTTGCCTGAGAAAGCACCAAGAAAGAACTTGTTCCTGCTTGCATACGTGGAGAATATATAAATTTAAAAAACAGAGAGCCATAAAAACACATTGACATCCTTAATATTTGCACCACTTTGAAAAATATGGTAACAAGAAGGCATTACAACGCCATCAAACATTTTATCAATATATTTAACTGTAATAAAGTGCATAATCTTCCCATTTCATAAAGTTTCATGAAATGTGATTTTTAAAACCCAAAAAGCAACTCACTTTAGTATGACAGTTTACTCTTATTTTGGGAGGTTAATGATAAGTCAAACTTGCATATAATATTGTTCTACAATTTGTTTGTGTAAGTTCTTTGGGTCAACATCTGGTGTATGTCCACCCTGAATCAGCAAAGGAGAAGGGGAAAAGGCATTAATTTGCTGTATGGTGGAGCCTTTATAGACAGGATTTTGATTTTCAGTGGAAATGGTTAAAAGTATTTGTAAATCAAGGTTAAAGAGAAACATTATATGCACTGACCAAAAAAATTACACAGTCTAAGTAGTCTTCTCTGCAATGTTTTAATGGCTAATAAAATTACAAATGAGCATCATTGTTCCAAAGTAGAACTGAAACCCACTAATGTATACGTAAAGCAATAGAAGTCAATGAACAAATTAAGCAGTTGGTTCTCGGGACCGTAATCTGTGCTGTTATTGGGACTGATAATTCTACCAGCAACCTTTCCACATGTTGATACATTTGGAATTCAGAATGAATAACAGCTAGTTACCTGCATGATGACCAAGACATCCAAGGGGTCATTGTCCTCACAGAGAGTACGAGGGATGAAGCCATAGTTATGTGGATACACAACAGATGAGTAAAGAATGCGATCAACCTGAGAATGCAAAAGAAATTAGTAACTTATAATACAATTACAAGCAAAGGAATAATCAAACTCTATACCTTGATTAATCCTGTTTTCTTGTCCAATTCATATTTCACCTTACTACCCCTGCTGATTTCAACCACCTGCCAAGATTAATTAAGTTTATATTACTATTTCAGTTAAAACCAGAGGATAATAAAAACCTCAATCCGGGTGGAGGCATTTTTCTGAATTTTCCAAATTAATCTTAATAACGAAGATAGAAGCCAGACCAAAAATATTAGCTAAACTAGAAATGAGTCATATACATAGAACTAAATGACTTTAATTTCTTTCAGTATTCCTGTATCTATAGCTTTCTTGTGAGATGAACATTTACACTTCAAAGAATTATCACTATAGTTGTGAAATTCTGTTGGACATTCATCACAAATCAACTATGTTACCCAATGGAGACATTGATTGATCTAAGCAGCAGAGAGCAAATATGCAGGCTCAGACTACTGCTGCTTTAAAATGGCAGAATCATACTACATCTATCAGAACTCCACAATAACGGCTATTAATTTGGTTTTCATAGCTATATGAGATATCCTGGCATAGATCAAAGTTGAAATATGCACAAAGTACGCAACTGGCAGGTTGCTAGTCGAACTTGAAGAGGGAAAATTAAAACAAACTTTAACTGAGAAAGGAGGAGGAGGAGGGGGGGGGGGGGGGGGGGGGAAGAGACGAACAGTAAAAGCACATACTAGTTATGGGGTTTCTAATGTTTCCTGTACTTTGAGGACATCCTGGATCTCCTGGACTTTTCAAATTAAACCAAGACTAGACCTTATATTTCTTCATTTGATAGATTGGTCAACCTATACCCAGGGGATGTCCAAAATGAAAAGAAGTAAAACAATATCAAACTTAATTATGTTGATTAAAAGGGGTTGGATAACAATAAGCATAATTGTGATGATTAAATAAACCTTGACTCTTCATATCGGCACCAAAGCACAAAGGTTACAGACAAGAAAAAGAAAAAAATAAATTTATGGCATTGGCTACACCGCAAGAGTATATGATGATGGACCCAAATAATCAAGTAATATCGTATTCAACTAGAGTCATTCAATCATTTTTGTTATTTATCGTGTGGTTGGCTTCACATATGATAAATATATCAGGTGTATTTGAGCCATTACTAACATTCATAAGATTGATGCAATCAAATAAGCATACAGGAGTTATGTCACGTTCATGATCTTGAGGAACATTAGCAACGGATTCACCATTGAACAATAAGAAGCTAACTTAAGCATGCAGAATCCTTGTTTTGGCCAGCATGCTTACAAAGCCAAGGGAAAGTTCAGAGAGCTTACACAGTTGAAAATCTTTGGAGCTCCAGGTCCTTCACAAAATCATAAAATGAGTCATTTCGTATGCTAAAATCCAAGATATCAGTCGGTAAAAGAAAGCTATATTCAGAAACGACCAACATTAGTTAAGAATAAAATTTAATTACCTATCTCAAGATCATGCCAAGGATGGGCAGCGACAGATCTCCTGGTCAGGGAAGAAAGGATCCTTTCATTAAGAGGTGGATGTGAGGAATGATGAGACCCAGGAACTTTAACTGGAGTCTCAATAGCTTTTGGGGTCTCAATCGGTGGACCCATAGTCGCAATCTGCACAACCGAACACAGATGGACATATGCCTCTGGTTTATAAAATATATAAAACAAAAAACATAATAAAGCAATTAGTAGCAAAGGTAAAGCACATGGCAGGGTAATCACAGTAAAATCACCACCACCTCAACCGAGCGCTCAGAACAGAACAAGATATTTAACCATCCACGTATAAAAACGACTGAAATGGACAAATGAAAAGACGACAAAAATCAAAATCATAACTAGTATTCACAAATTGAAAATATGCAACGGAAACCGCCGCAATCGAAGATCTACAATAGATAAAACGCAAACTCGAAAAGGAAGAGATCTATAGCCATAAATATCAAGTAAAAAGTGAGAGAAAATTTACCACTAGGCATAAAACTTCCACGGCATTTGTACATATACTTACGTATTAAAACATTATTGCCATACGCGTGAAATGAACGGAATAAAACTCATAACGAGGAAAATGCCAGAGAAAAAACAATCGGAAAAAAAAAAGCGAAAAGATGATCAATGAAGATTACCCAAGATGATCGAAAACGAAGAGGAAGAGAGGCGCAAGAACCGTCGGCGAAGAGAAGCTCAGATCTCGATAATGAGCGTGAAACTGAAGCTAATAGAGAACAATTATAGAGACTTAGAAAGAGAAAAAAGGGGGAAAAACCCTAGAGGGAGAAAGTTGGGTAAAGGAATGCTCAGGGCGAGCTAGCTAAGCAATACCTTACGCGTTCCCTTCCCGCTCTCTTTCTTCAACCTTTATAGCATTTAAAGAGCGCGTAAATAATGAGACCAAGAAAAAGGGGGAAAAAAGAGAAAATTCCTTGGGCTGCCTTTTTCTGCGGAATCAGTAAGATTCTCTGCGGGGGTGCGAATATGATTTGTCCAACTGGCAGTCTACGAAGCGTTGTTAGAATTTACTGGGTCTGATTGGAGAATCGGTAGGACCCGAGGCGACCTCAGGAGGACAGGGACGGTATTCCTAACGGTCTTGCGGTTCCATTTTCTAATTGCGTTATCGGAAACGGACGGTGAGAGCGGGGTTGCCGTTATGGGTTTAATTCGGTTTGGGAAAAATTCTTGTATAAATTGGTACATGATTTTGTAATCCAAAAACAATCACTTTATTTGTGGCTTAATCAGAACCACTCTATGGTTCACTTGTGACTCACCTAATTGATAAACGGTTGCTTTTAGATCACAGATTCATGGACTTACCTGTGTATTTCCCCTCCTATGGTGTGTGGATTATGGAGGGAATATTCTTAGACGACCGTCCTAAGCCTACAACCGCCCACGTCCCATTACTATATTCGTGCTGATCCCGTTACATTTGTCGTGTGAATTAAGCAAGTGCTTGGTTCCTGTCGTTTTCCATTTTTTCAATAGCCAAATCAAACAATAGCTCTAAATAAAGATAAAAAGAATCTCCCTCCCCCCCCCCCCCCCCCCCCCCTTCTTTCAAAAAAAAAACCACCCACAAACAGCGCAAAAAAAAAGAAAAAAGAAAAAAAAACCATCCACAAACAACGCAAAAAAAAAAAAAGACAAATCAAACCGCTTGTTCTTCTTTGTAGTAACTTAATAATATTACTAATTAAATATGAGAATTATGTTGCTTTTGATAAGACAGTGTCATTAGGGTAATCACATACTGTGGCACATTAAGCTATGACTTAACGTACTTTTGCTAAGAAATACTTGTTACTAGAAGCTTTAATGCATCTAAGAAGCTTCTTTGATATGAAAATTTTAGCTTGGGTACGGACCTACTTCTGCTAAATGCATGAATAAATGGTTGGTAAATATTTGATAAATGTTTTTTAATAAATGAATAATTGGTGAGATTCATTTAATCAATTTAGGATTATTTGATAAATGGATATAAATTGATAATACAAAAACCAGTTATTCATGTACAATCCATTTAAGCATGTATTTGCTACGTTTTCCTCACCTCTCATTCCAAGCATGCACAATTACACACTCTTACACCCACACATATACACACCTGTTTGTGTATATAAACCTTTTAAATTCAATAATTTTTAATTGTCATTAAAAAAAATCATTTAGATCACTCTGCGCATTTTTTATTAGTTAAAATAAAAATGTATGGTACAAAAATAAGAAAATAGAAGTACTTCCACTTGATTCGTTGCAATTCACTTTTCCTACAGGCATCTATTTACATTTCCACTTGACGTACAACCAAGATCTTAATAAGCTAGTTAGAGCACATGCCAAATCATCTATTTTAACTAGCTAAATTAAAAACTTGCAAAAAAAAAATAAAAAATCAGATTTCAGTTTACTAGAATTACCTGATTAATTGATTAGTTAAAAATTTATGAAAATTCACTATGAAGAGAAAATGATTCCGTCAACCTTCTATGAACATTGAAAAGTCATATCATATATGTTAAAAACGTATAAAAGTTTGTTAAGATTTAGAGGAAGATTATTCTCATACATAGTAAATGTCATATCCGGGCTGTTTAGTCAAGAAACACATATCATCACTCCTCTTTTTCCTCTATCCTAATTCCAATGAAATTCTAAAAGAAGAAAAATTACTGCTCTGCAAGGTTAATATTTAGTTGAGTGGAGTGTTAATTAATTCCTAAAAAAGTTCACTAATTCCCCTCATGTAGCACAAAAATTCCCACATCGGTTGTGTAGTAGTATTAGAACGAGTAGATAAATTTAACATAAAAAATTAGATCTCTTTTGTGTATATCATCACTCTTCTTTTTACTCTCCTTTAATTCCAATAAAATTCTGAAAGAAGTCAAGAAACACGTATCCTACCAAACGACAAATCCACCGAATCAAAGTTTAATCGTAACAGGCCAACATCTAATAAATATAGTAGTATGGTGCCAGTAGAGGCAGATGTGACTTTAAAGCAACTTGAAATGGCATCCTGCTCATGCACTTATATTCACCATTCGCATGTATGTTGTAAACTATTCCTCCCAAGGAAACACCCCTTTTGTTGTTTGCCATTCATAAACGGAAATAATTATATGGTCAGTTGAATTGTGATGTACCCTACCTACGACAATTAAGTGCATCGGCGTGGCTTGGCTGGCACTTTTCTGTTGACTTCTTAAAGAGAACCCACTAGTCTTCCTATGTTGGAAACTACCGGTCAATACGTGTTTGCGTCTTTGTTTAATCAGTATTGTCTGCATGTAATGCATCCAAATGCAGCGGTCAACTTGAGTTATCTTTGATAACCCAAAAAAAAAAAATTGAGTTATCTTTTTTTTTTTTTGAATCAAATCAACTTGAGTTATCTTCGTATGCATTAGACTGGTGAACAAGTCAATATTGATTATTCGTTATGAATATAAGAGAAAGAAAAATACGAGTTTTTTACTTTTCCTCCACCTTTAAAAAATGTACAGGCCAAGAATAGCAGTCTCTTGGACGACGTAGGGTTGTTATTTTATTTTTCTTTTTATTCGTAATGAATCAAGGGTTTGAGTATTCAACACGTGCGATTGCACGCAATAATAGTTACTCGAACCAACTTGATGAATCTTTAGCATGTCATCTATTTTATCAACTTAATTAACTTCATTTTCATTTTCCACGTTGGTTTATTTCAACAAAATGTATATTAAGCATTTTATTTTTTTGTATGTGATTATTTTTATTTTATCTAAAGTGCATTATGAACAGAGATGGAAACATGGCCTTGCAAGTTGGATCTCTTTCATTTTTCACAATTTGATGTATTTGTAATGAGTCAATTAAAAAGTGTAATCATATAGTCAATTAAAAAGTGTAATCATACTTAAATGATGATCTAACTCCGTTAAAACGTGATATAATCATTTATCACTTTAAAATAATATTATTTTTCTCTTCATTTTAAATTCGACCTTATTGATTCAATTCCACCCGTTTATTTTTTGATTCCTTAAATCTAAGTAATCAACTAATCCAAAATGTCACCTGTAAACCTTACAGATATTTCTTAGTTTGTACCGTACACGGCACATATGTCAGAGATCAAAATGTCGACTGCGGCAATGGACTTGTCAACCGCCATTGTTCAGCAGATCAAAAAGCTACACGCAAGCAGTCCATACACTATTACGACGTATGAGCATATAATTGAGAGTGAGAATACTGATATATTATGCCTAATTCAGGTATCTTTGGCAATAAATTTGTGTAATATTGGGCTATTTGGATAGCATTTTTTTAAACTTTTTGAAAATTTTTTTTAACATTGCGTTTGGATTGGTAGAATTTTTTTTGAACAAAATTCAAGAAAATTATTGTTCAAAAATTTTGAACAAAAGCTGCTTGACATGACTCACCTGTACGACCAGAAGAAAAAGGAAATATATCATAAATTAGAAAACAAAATGAAGAAGAAAACAATGGAGGTCATAATTGCAGTTGTGTAATTTTCATGATTACCACCAGTCGCTGGTTCATCTTCAGCATTCGATTTCTAGTGTTTGGTTTTTTAAAGCTATTTTGATTGGAGCGGTGTGAAAAAGTGTTAAAGTTGTTGAAAATCTTTTTGATTACCACGTTGGAGGTCATATTTCGATTTCTTGTATTTTTTTAAAAATTTTTCTAAATAAATATTGAACAACAATTTGATGCCTTTAAATCACAGTGGTGTGAAAAAGTATTAAAGTTGTTGAAAATCTTTTTTAACTATCCAAATATTTTTTTCACATTAATTATTCACTTTTCAAACAAAACCAATTCAAATCAAAAATTTTTCTTGCAATCCAAATTTTTTTTTTATCTTTTCAAAAAGTTGACAAAAGCGTCCAAATAATTGTCACTTGGGAGTAGCGTGAATTTGATGCAATTGCCCAAAAAAAAAAAAACTTAAAATAAAAATAAACTCGTAGGAGCAAAAAGAAACACATCGTCAATGTGGTGTACATGCATGTATGTATCTACGCATGCATATTGAAATGTACAAATTGTCCCCAGACGACTTTTCTGTTTGTTTGGTTAGGAAACAGTATTATTATAATTTCACACGAAGAAAATAGCAATTTGGATAGGAAACAGTACTGCTCGCTGTGAAATAGTTGGTTCAAGACCAGATATTACAGTGTTGACAAAAAAAAAAAAATAATAATTTGAAAAATAGCTTCCTCTACCGAATGCTTGTGATCCACGTAATCCTCGAGATTGCAAATAAATATATGATGAAATCGTCGCACCATATTTTCTTTGCCGTATTTTGCGCAATGGAGGTGGAGGCCTGCCAA
>JAMWEH010000424.1:0-35923 GCA_024721245.1 Mitragyna speciosa | reverse complement strand
ATTTTCTCTGCATGGCTTGCGGAGGACATTGTGGAACTGTCTCCTCCACCATCATCTGTATGAGAAATTCCCTGACCAGTTGTGGGTGCTGAATTGATAGCTACAGCACCGGAAGTAGATTTCTTTTTCTGAGAATTCTACAATTAATAATAAGAGCGGCAGAGGTAGCCCGCAGTCATTAGAACCTCAGTTAGGATGAATCAACGACATCAAACAAATTGTATGCAGCCAGAACAAAGGGAAAAAAAAAAAAAGGAAATTGCAATGCTCAAAATAAACTTTTCTTCACATGAGTAACGTTTCTGCTTAGTGAAAGTTAAGGTCACTTTCGCCGAACCCTTTGATTCGGAGAAAAAACCGGATGATTTTCTTTTAAAATAGCCTTTATCAAAATTTTCCATTCGCATTTATAGGCAGCCTCCCAGTTCCATGGTCATGAACCCTTCGTTCAGCATTCATGCCAAATACCCACTAGTTTCAAAACAGGATACAGAGAGATAAACCCAGTCAATTGAAAAATATATGCAACTTAAGATATTCATGTTAAAAAGTTGCCTCAAAATTATAAAGAAATGTTCTAAGTAATTTATGTTGGGGAGAAGTGCAGAGACACACCTCATCAAAGACGAGAAAAGATAAAAGAAAAAGTAGCGTAGGTGAAGTTCACAAATTATTAGGAGTTCTAGGTTAAGGCCAATATTCGCGAATCAATTAAATTTTAGATCATGGCTATAGCTTTAGAAGAGTGTAGGCAGAAGAGAGCTCCTTGATAGCCTTATTCTTTCACTGCTAGTCTTCACATTTGCTTTGTAGATTGCCATTGATATTTCGCATTAGTTAATAGTAGTACACTATAATTTGAGCCAATCCTCTAATCCTTATACTCGAACACAAGAGATCAAATATTTGCCTGGGTATTATAAGGTATCATGTGACTAGGACGTTTGACAGTCTAAATCATTTATTAGCATGTGTATTTGCTATTTATGCCTGTAAACCATATATCCAACAGCAAGCAAGAAAGAATGTATAGTAGAAACTTACGGAGACTCTTCGACGCTTCCGGGATTGGGTTACGGAGTCCAGCATCTCCATCAACTCATCAAACTGGCCCAAAAAAAAAAAAAAATGTAATGAATAAGTGCAAGAAAGAGGCGTGCATAGCCTTCATCATCATCATCATCTTCTTCTTGAGCATGAATAAAGATGGAGCATGTATATCACACCGTTGATCCCTTGAATTGTGGTAATTAATATGGAAAGGCCAACACTTTGAACTTTCATCAACTTATGTACGCATGAAAAATGAGTGCCGTAGGATAAATAAAAAACATGCTCAGAAAGAAATAATTAGTAGATTTATATGTATAATTACACACAAATAGATGGTGGATATTATGGATTAGCACCTGGTTTACGATTTTTTCATATTTCCTAAGACATCCATATTGCCTCGTCTCGTTAACACATTCTTCTTCAGATGTTTTCAAGCCCTTGTCCATTCGTCTCTTGTGTTCTTTGAGCTGTATTCCATGGGAATTTCTTGGTGAAATCTAAGCTATATATAAATATGTGGAGTGGTGACAGTTAGACAGAGGGAAAAGTGTGTTGAATTTAGACGTAATCATCAGTAGCAACTGCATGGCTTATTGCCATGTGAATGATTCGTGTAATTCACTAAATTAAAAAAAAAAAAAAAACCAATATAACTAGGTAATAGTGTAACGACGTCGTGGTTGTCAGCATCAGGTCCTTCAGTCCTTGGCCTGTTCTGAAAATTTCAACCACCCAGGCGCCTCAGGGTGGAGGGACAAAGAGCAAAACCGTTATGTTAATGACCATGTCCAATTGCCCCTTCGTTGCTTCTCCCCCTTTATTCGGCTCTGAAGTCTAAACATGGAATTTTCTCTCTTTTTCTTTTTTCTTTTTGATTATTTTATTTTAGGAATTCTTCTTGTTTTGTTTTCATTCGAAATGCAAATGAAGTTCTCGCGTCTAAAGACAATAATCAGCGTCAAAAAAAAAAAAATTTTTTTTTCCTCAAAAGAAAATCATGTTTTTGTCATGAGACAATTCTTTCATTTGGGTTGTCTTCATACGTCCGGTCAAATATTAAAAAGTATTTTGGACGCTTTAATTCTCAAAAACACGTTCTCTCTCTTCATTTTTTTCCTTATTTACCTAATCAAACTTCTTTTTCAAGTCAATTTTCTTAATGTCAGTTAACGATTATGTATTACGGCAAGACAAAAATGGATAACGGTTTTCAGTTATAAATGCCCCCTTGCGTCTTATAACTTATTGGTCGGTCGTACATTGTGCTTATGTAAAAATTATCACATTGTGATGTAATCAATGTCTTCACTAAGCAAAATGCATCTTGCTCACATAAATTGGCTTGGCTATTTAGTTGGTTATCACATGGATGGATATATTTTCATGACGTGATAATAATTACATGAGACATGCTTAATCTTTTAATAAAAATTGAAAGTTTTTTTTTTAAATTAATATTTTAATAAAAATTGAAACTGCTAAAATTCGGAAACCGATAATCGAGGTCATTGGATTGTTGATTTGTCATCCGAACCAACTTATATGCTACAAACACTACTAGAATTATGATATGTTTGGACCCTTAAAGTCCGACAATCCACTGGCGTTTGAGTGGATGTTCTACCTCTAACCTGACCTTTTAAGCCCAGCCCAGCCAAATTGGGGACCAAAATACATTGAACGAAGTTCCAGTGCCGCGCATAGAAATGAACGGCCATCATCGAGATTGCGATACCACCATTTTTGTTGATTGAATGAATTCGGATTCCTTCGTTTA
Source organism: Mitragyna speciosa (assembly GCA_024721245.1). Lineage (NCBI taxonomy): Eukaryota > Viridiplantae > Streptophyta > Magnoliopsida > Gentianales > Rubiaceae > Mitragyna > Mitragyna speciosa. The sequence continues at coordinate 33,090 of JAMWEH010000424.1, read as the reverse complement.
GTGAAAATCAGTTTTGGGCTCTCGGGCACTGGCACTTTTTCCTGTTTGGTCGGTTAAGAACTCAAGGCACAATAGATTTTATTGTTATTTATTGCATTTATTCTACAAAAACCTGTTTAGTTATAGGATCTTTTGCAAATACTCCGTTTTACTTGTAATTCGTTGCAAGTGTATATACTGGGGGCATATGAAAATTGATGACTCAAATCTTCTGTTTAATGTTCTTGGTGTTCAACTATATTCAATATAAAGTTACATCGTCGTGACAAATTTACGTCGTATCATACGATGAATTTTGTATAATTTTTTATATTTAACGTAATTAGACACTATAAAAAATTAAATACAATTAGACACTGTAAAAAATTCAACAGAGTATGTGAACTGAAAAATTGATGGCTTTGGTTCCTTTTTGCCTACTGGGACTTCAACAATAAATGGGAAAACAAAATAAAGAAAAGAAAGAAAGCTGATAAGATTGAAAAAAGAGTTGCCAAGTCAAGATGAGTACCTCGGGCAGGAAGACTCCAGAGATGGAATAACGGATTCGGATTTATCTAACTGGCAAGATATTGAAGGAGAATGAAGACAGTTGGATAACCTCCAGAGGTGAAAGCACCAATCGATTTTCCCTCGTCTCCCCATCAGACTCGGGCAAGCTCACATTTATCAACCTACTACTACCACTAACCAGTACTAACACCAACAAAAGCCCGCGTGCACTTGCTAGTTACTACTTAATGTTACCGTCTTTTGCTCTCTTTCGTATCAGTAGGTCTCCGAAACTTTAATCAAAATAATTTTGGAAGATCAAGAATCGGTACTCGGATACGTGGCATGCATGAAGCTAGGTTCTAAATCCGAAGCATTTCACTTTGATGGCCATTCTTGGTAAGCGTCAATTGCTTTCCGCAATCAATCAATTTTGCTTTGTCTATCCGTGTGCGTCTTTGTGACTGCTAAGTGTTAGGATCATGTTTTATGTCTATTTTTTTGGGGTTACATTAATTGGATGGTTACTTTAGATTTGTCGTATGAATATATTCCTTTATGGACTCCATTATACAGTCATTTAGCACTTCCTGATTCCTATCCAAAGCACAGATTCAGAAAATTTGGTGATTATGCATGAATTATGGTTGGTTCTTTAGGTATTTAATGTTTGCAGGCTATATCTAGATCTGAAGCTCTGTCTTGATATTAAAAAAGTTTTTGCTGCTTTATTTCACAAAATTAATAAATGGGGGTATACTATCATCGGAATCATAAAATTAGAAACTTGAAAGTTTGTACATTGTTTGCTCTAGAATTTGGTGATTATTTAAACTCTATCTTGTTGCCTTGGTTATTCCCACCATGAATTTGGAATGATAAAGATGTCCGCCTACCCAAATACTAGTGTTAATATGGCCATTATATCCCAATTCTGCTTTTTTTTTTTTTAGGCATTGTGCAGCCGGCCTTGCAAGTGATCTTACAATTCAAATTGGAGAAATGTCCTTTCATCTTCATAAGGTGCAGCAGTTCAAAATTCTATTTGAGTTTCATTCTGTTTGTGGAGCTGATATGTTAATAATGATGGAAGTCTTCACCCAATTTATGTGTTCATGTGTTATCACAAATTCTAAATCCTACTTTGGTGATGCAGTTTCCGTTGCTATCAAGGAGTGGGCAGCTAGAAAAGCTTATTGGAGAGTTAAAGCAAGAGGATGGATCAGCTCTACAACTTCGTGAAGTACCCGGGGGAGCTAAATCATTTGAGATTGTAGCAAAATTCTGCTATGGTATCAAAATAGAGCTGACTGCCTTAAATGTAGTAAGTCTTAGATGTGCAGCTGAGTATCTCGAAATGGACCGAAGAATATGGGGAGGGAAATCTCATCACACAAACTGAAGCGTTCTTGAATGTTGTTTTTTCCAATTGGACAGACACTATAAAAGCACTTGAGACCTGTGAAGAAGTTCTACTACATGCGGAGGAACTTCAGCATTGTGTCAAGATGCATAAATTCGCTGGCATTGAAAGCATGTGCTGATCCAAAGTTGTTTAATTGGCCTGTGTCAGGCTGTAACAGCAATGATGGCACAGAAGCCAGCGGGACGTGGAATGGGATAGGCACAACAACTAGGCTGCAGCCTATGATGGATAATTGGTGGTACGAGGATGTGTCCTTCCTCAGTTTACCCCTCTATAAGCGTTTGATCCGTCGCTGTTGAAGCAGGAGGCATGAACCCCAACAATGTTGCTGGATCCCTGGTCTTTTATGCTAAGAAATATATTCCATTAATGAATAGGCAATCTAGCTTCAATGATGCAAATCATTCTAAACAAGGATCGACCATGTCCACCCCTTCTGAAGCCGACCAAAGGGCACTTCTAGAAGAAATTGTTGAGTTACTTCCAAGTTATAAAGGAGTTACACAGACGAAGTTTCTAATCAGGCTGCTCCGGACTGCTATGATCTTACAAACAAGCCCTTCTTGCAGAGAAAATCTAGAGAGGCGCGTGGGATTACAGTTGGATCAAGCTACATTGGAAGATCTCCTTATACCAAATGTGGGATACTCAGTTGAGACTTTGTATGACATAGACTGTTTTCAGAGGATTCTTGAACATTTCCTTTTGATGGACCAGTCTTCTGTTGCTACTTCTCCGTGTATAGTGGAAGAGAACCAATTGGTAGAAGGGAAACATTCACTGACTTCAATAACAATGGTGGCTAATCTTGTGGATGCATATCTTGCTGATGTTGCTACAGATGTTAATCTAAAATTCCCAAAGTTCCAATCCCTTGCTGCTGCAGTCCCTGATTATGCTAGGCCAATCGCTGATGGCATCTATCGTGCCATTGATATATTTCTAAAGGTAGACAATCTTAGTGCAAATTTACATCCATAAATTGGATTGATGTGCTATTTTTTAAATTCTTTTACATAATCCTCACCCTGAATTTGAATGATATTTCTAATAAAAAATAAAATAGTAGGCTCATCCTTGGCTCGTGGACACTGAGAGGGAACAAATCTGTAGACTCATGAACTGCCAGAAGCTGTCATTGGAGGCCAGCACCCATGCAGCCCAAAATGAGAGGCTGCCTCTCAGAGTGATCGTCCAGGTCTTATTCTTTGAACAGCTTTGTCTACGAACCTCAATATCGGGCTGGTTCTTTGTCTCTGGGAATCTGGAGAACTCAGAAAATCCTGATGGCGTCCTGGATTTTGCAAAAAATGATGGTTCCTACCATGCACATTGCAGAGGATCAGGCATCGAAGATATGAGGCAGCGTGTCTCGAAATTGGAAAAAGAATGTCACAGCATGAAACAGGACTTTCATAAGCTGATGAAATCTAGAAGAAGTTGGAACATATTCTGTAGAAAAAAATCACAGCACACTAATTCTAGATCATGCACGTCTGCATCATAGGCCTTTAGCTGCGTCTATTATAGGCATAAAAATGCTAGATATCGTTGATTTGCCGAAACAATTTTGATAGAGGAAATTTATAGGGTGAACTGAGACGTTAATGCATTATGTTGCCAAATGTTTGCCAGTTGTTATTAGTTAGTTTGCTTTTCTGATAATTAGTACTTTAGTCGTGTTATCCGGGTGCGGTTACTCTCTTAATTTGAGATAATCGTGGACGGAAATGGAAGAGTTATGATTTCGAAAAGTTTGATGAACAATTTAGAGTCTTCAACTGCGTCTCCCTAAGCCTACATTCAACAGATCACAGGCATCAAATTCCTGGCTGAAAGTCATAACTCTTAAACGCATGCGTTAGATCCAAACAACAAAACTGGGCCTTTGGAATTGCGACAACGGTTCCTGATCCAGTGTTATTAGGCTGCAAAAAAGCTCATGACTTCCTCATTTTTTGGGGGGCATGTAATACAAGTATTTTGGTCCCGTTTGCCTTTCAAGAGATTTAACAATTTGGGCTTTTCAGCAATTAATAACTCTTCCTTTGTTTTCTTTTGCTCTCTTCTATTTCGTTCACAATTGATCTGTTCTTGAAGCGTAAAATGCAGATTGGTCCAATCACTTTGAGCTGGTTACAGTTTATCTTGTTCTTTTTGGTAGACTCTTTGTTTTTTTCCCATGTTTTACATGAATTGGAAAAAACCAATTTCTGCTTAATCCTTCTGCATTAGATTTTTAATTAACAACAAATAAGAAGGAAAAGAATATAAACCGAATTGAATGGACTTGCCAACAGACAATCGCATTACACAAAAGACCGATATGAACGAAATGCAGTAGTAGATATTACAATGAAATATCATAACATGGGGTAGGTGGTGAGTGTGGCCACGTTGTGGGGGAGAGACTAGCAGCATCAGAGTGGCACACAATTCCCCTGGTTACGCGTAGCATTTGATTTTTGGTCCCTCACTAAAAAGGTAAATTAGAGGGCAATGCAACGGAGAGAATTGTAGCACTGTCCTATTTGTCGTCAAAGAGCGATCATAGTGGCCTCAACCACAGTCCCTGCAAAAAGAGAAGTCTCCAAAGTGACGACTCAAGGAGGTTTATGAATGATCAGGATTGCTGCCGCTTCTTGTTTCTTTTACATAATTATTCTCATGAGTCGATTCTATAACGTTTGTTGAAGTGGAGACCAACATCAGATACTATACTATGTTGCATTAATCTGTACCCACCTTAACCGCAGACAGCCACTTCCTCTTTAATTGGTTCAGACATGTCCATCACTTAAGTTTAGGTTCCCCATATTTGCTAAGTTTCAACTGCTTTGTAGGAAAAAAAAAAAAAAAATCTATCGTTTGTTACTTGGATGGATAATGTTAAAAAGGAGACAATAGAATCATTCATTTATTAATGAACTGTCCGGATATGTGTCCAAACTGAAGTTAATTTTTGATGGGTTGTGCATCCTTGTTTTATAGACGAATTTATGTCGATCATTTACTAGTTGAGTTTTGCTCGGGTCTACAGCAAATTAGCAACCAGAACACTCTAGCAAAAGACAATAGTTGATCCAACCAGACTTTTGTTTCTGTCCACGCTGATAATTACGCAAATTGGCAAATTTAAAACGTGTTAAGAATGATTGGATCTGTGTCGGCTCGGCCCATACTTCAGTTGATCATGCAATACAGCCTAGGCGGGGAGTTGTAGAGGATCGAAGGTCGACCTTACTACTCGCCGCTGCAGCGGCGGCTTCCGGACCCTATTGCTGTGCCTAGAGCATCTAGACCCTTTTATAGGGGGGAGTGAGTATTGCGTGCACCACGCGCTGCCACGTGGCGTGCCACGTGGTGCACTAGAACCAATCACACATCGCCAAATAATACAAGGTATGACCCACCATTGCCACATGGCGATAAATTATTGGTTCTAGTACACCACGTGGCAATGCACGTGGTGTATTGTATACTTTTCCTCATAGGGGTACCTCGGCGTACCATGTTGGGCCCAACAGACAATCTGATGCCATCTGTTCGACTTTCTTCTCTCGTGAATGGACTAACGCAAGAGGGCCGGCAGACCCAAACAACGCGAGTAACTTTTGGTCCTAACAGCCATTCCGCTAATGATTAATCTAGCATTGTTGGTACTTAGTGATTGATACTCACACGATGATGTGTGCAGATTAAAAGGATTAATTTTAATTTATGTAAAATATGAATTAGAATAAAAGTAAAATGTATCAGTAGTTCTAATTAACATGAAATCATGAGAGGAAAAGAGAGACACGTGAAATAAGTATATTTTCATACTAATATAATAATTACTCATTTCAACTTTGAAGAACACATAAATTGTGAAGAAGTGACATTTTTAAAAATATAAAAAGTGATACATTTTATTAATACCATAATAACACCTTAAGAAACTAAACTTTTCAAGAGTCTGAGAATCAATCGGAGCAACGATCCCGAGATGAATTAAATATGATTAACATGACAGATTTCTTCTAATATATACTTAACCTACGACTGACACAGCCAAACTATGCCACCTATGTTGATAGTCTGCTATTTCTGTCTTATTTACTTCTCTCTCTCTCTCTCCATCAGTATAAATATCTCTCTTTCTTTATTCACAAGGTACATTGACTATTGCTCATTTTCTAGCCTCTCCAGATTTATCCAATCTCTCTCTACCGACTTAAGTATCGGAGGCATATTGAGGACGTGGTCCCAGCCTTCTTTTGTGCAGCAGGCAACCTCATCTGACTCGATGTTGCTAGCCCTTCCATTTTTGGTCATTTCACTCCCGATGTATAAATACAAGAGAGTCTATAAATTATCATCAATTAAGCATGTTCAAATTTTTCTTTTTTCTTGTGGATTAAAAGGTCAAAAAGGAGCGGGACCATGAGGTAGTTGGCTCTTCTTAGCATGAGAATGAGTGTTCGCTACTTACACAGATCTTTCATAATCTTAACACTGACTGTACTATAGAAGTTCAGATGAATTTCGTGCAAGAAAAAGTTTTACCACGTCAGATTAATGAACTTATAGCCAATTGTTTAACTTAAGTATCAAGAGTTACGTCCCACAACGAAAGAGAATCAGACAATGGGCCATTACTCTAGTTGTTGCTTTGCTTAGGAAAAATGCTCAACTTTATCGCTATAGATAGATGTACATAAACTATCAAAGACGTTGAGAGTTACAGAAGAGGCTAGACAAACACTGAAAGTTTATGGGCCAAAGTCGTGAGTTGATTGTCTCCTTTCCCTTTCCATGTTCGAGTGCTCTCTCCTAAAGTTGAGAACATGCAGTGCATGGCGCCCATAGACATAAAGAACTCTTTTTCTTGCAGACAGAAATTAAAAACAGGGCAAGATAAGGAGGAGAGCGGTTTCCTTTTTACCCACAAAATCCCATGTTTGCATTTTACTTGGGAAAATACATCCCTCGCGGTTGTCTAGTTTTAGTCGAGACATAAAGATTATTTGGACGGAGTCTTCAACCGCCAATTTGAACATATGCTTGGTTTATTAGCTTATTCCCCAACGCAATTGGCAATCGGCTGGGCTGCGCATATACCACCCATATATGACATTGTACCACAAACACAAAGGCATGAAATCATGGACCACCAAGGAAGCATTAATAGCTATCATTTTGTCTTAAATTATCACTAGGCACATGGTTGCGTAACATTGCTGTTTCATACACGGCAGCCCCTCATCACATCTTACAACACGTGTCATCGGACCATTTGTCCTTGAATGTACGGACGTGTCTATGATATTTTCTTACTGAAATTTCTAAATGAACAAAGAAGAACTGGTAAAACGATAATAGACTCTAATTGTTCTAAGATAAGAAATAAAAACCCCTTCCTCTATCCCTCTGTTGACCTTATGTCGACTTGTTTTAAAAAAAAAAAAATAAATAAAAACCCCTTAATCACAGGGTTATAATCTACTATTTGAGCGTTAGTACTCCAATCCAGATCTTCTGTCCAATTATTTATAGTGTCCAAATTGTGTCTGATATTAGATCAAGTCATATCAATGCAAAACTATAGTAAATATATTGTATCATTTAGTAATACGACTTGGTTTTGAGTTAGACACAATTCGATAAAAAAAAAATTAGACAGATGAGTTAAACTCTCTCGTACTCTTATCACAAAATCAGGAGAGGAAGAATTCGATCACTAGTGAGTTTTCTCTAACCATATAATAATCTCACATCCAGTAGACTCAAGAGATGCATGGTCCCCTTCCATTGCCTGTCCTGAATTGGATCAACTCTGTCTGTTGGCACTAAATTAAACCTTAATAGCAAATAGGTTAGGCCCCCCATATTTGGTTCCAACATGTTCTAACACAAAATTGGTCCCCTTTCTCTAGTTGTATTATGGATACTAAAGCAGCTGGCCCATTTCTTGTAGATAAGAAGTACTATGGGTATGTGTCTCTTATTTTCTTCGTCGCTGTAAGGTCCTCAATGTTCGGAATTAAATACTAGCTTAGTAGCTTGTAGCTAGTAGTACTATTTTTCTTCTGCTTGTTCTTGTAAACTGCAATAATAATAATAACCTGTCAGAAAAGACTGAAAATCATAGTGGAGCAGAAGAGTGAAAGAAGTGCGGTATCTGTGATCGAACGTGTGAAGATCATTATTCAAACTTGAGGTGAATGTTGGTCTGATAGAAGGATCTGGTTCATTGCCTTTTCTTTTCTTCTTCTTCTTCTTTAATTTTTGTTTTTATAATAATGTGATCATCAAACACCTCTGGTTGTTGTTGGCTATTTACCGCGGGTGGTAAAAACTCTGCTGCAAGCCCTGTATCTAGTATAGTTCGGTTATTCTGATACTGAGATTTTGTACTTCAAACTGATCAAAATTGTTATTCATTCATATTTAGCAATTTTTCTCTCACACGACCACCCACTCTTTCCAGTTTTCTTGATTTTTCTAAGCTGATTGTTTCTTTTCAAGATTTGATTACAATACTATTAGCCATCGGATAAAATGAGACAGGATATTCTGCTAAGGAGAGCGTTACACAGGAAACATGACAGGACTTTGAGCCTTGGGCTTTACTAGGAACAAAAGTGGAAAGGTTAAATGGAACTATATTAGGAACACTTGTGGCAAACACATTAATTGAGGCAAGATGGCATTCTATTAATAAGAGTCTTTAGTAGTTTATGACATTGGAAAGATTTACATCATCTTGTGGGAAAGAAATTGAGGATTCCCAAGAGCTTAACTCTGGACTTACAGAAGCTATGAAGTCCAAGAATTAACAGAAATAGGAATTCGCATTGATTGCACTGAAGTTTAACCTTCTCCTTATGCTGTCATTCATCTTTTACACAGTCTTAGATTATCCAACTGGTAACGTCTTTTATTACCATAAAAAGAAAACCTCTTTCATGCAATCTTGTTTCAGCTAGCTAACTAAATTCAACCTGGATTTGTAATCATGTGGTATATGATGGCAAGAAACTTAATGCTTATATATTGTATAAATAAAAGCAGTACCACAATGAACTTAGATAGGATTCAAAAGAAGAATTCCATAGGCTCCCCCCCCCCCCCCCGGGGGGAGGGCCCCCTGGGGTGATAGTTACAACCTGCAATCAAAACTATGCGAAGGGAATAGACAGATGTCAACATTCAGGTCATTTTTATCTCAATTTACAAAAGAATTCCCTTCACAACAAAAATTCCTAAAAATCTTGAGTCAGACCCTTTAACTGCCATAGATCTAACAGCTCTCCTATGCAGCAAATCCCATTTTTCACCTTGAGATGTCATAAAGGATAGCCAAGCTGCTCCATCTCCCAGCTCAACTTTGAAGCAACTCTTTCGTGGCGAGGGACGTACTCCTAAAAATGACAAGAAATTAACATAAACCAAATTTTTTGTCAACTATTGCCTTGAGAAATATATGGTTTGGTTAAAAAGAAATAGCCAATTCTGCCTCTAAAAATAAACAGTAAGTCCATTTGTTTTTCAACTTTTGGTTAAACTACTTTAGAAAAATGAACAAAAAACAATGGATCCCTCCTATTGAAATTTTAAGGTAGAAAACTTTAAATTTCCGGGGGTTTTCTTTTTGGTAAACTTTAAATTTCTGGGGGTTTGCTTTTTGGTTTTTCAAATTGTAGAGTGACTGGATTTGATTTTCAAACTGAAAACAATTTGGAAGAAATGAGCTTACTTCACACATGACAGTAGAAAAGTAAAAATACTCAGTATACAAATAACACACTTTTTAGCTCTTAAAAATATTTACCTCCAATTTCTTGACTAGCTCCTTAGCTGTTGGTGCAGAAACAATGATGTGGCGAGCACTTGGACTGACAAATCCCTCCTCCACTGCTTTGTCGATGAAGGACAATAAAGAATTGTAATAACCATCAACATTCAGCAACCCCACCTGCAACATTTTTACTAGCATTTCAATGCTGAGAGTTGATTATTCAGAGTCCTTAACATAGTAAAGCATATTGATTGAATATGCAAGAGTTGCATGTCAAAAAATACCGGCTTATCATGGATACCAAGCTGAGCCCAGGTTATCACTTCAAGTAGCTCCTCAAGAGTTCCATAACCACCTGCATGCATTGACACGGTTCAATAAGCAGTTATTACACTGTGATCAGAATGATGGTAGAATCTATATTGGCAGGTGAATAGGACGAATTAAGATTTCAGGTAATGTAATCATGTGAAGTACAAATTTAATGATAAAAGAATGACTGCTTTGCGCTGAACTCATAATAGGATAATTACTTGTAACCACATAGAAGTCGAGTCAACCTTCAACGAAGAAAGTACAGGGATACTACTGTATTAATGAACTGTAGCAATGAGGACTATCACTTGCTACTCTATTATCAAAAAAATTTTGATAAATTACCACTTGCTAATCTATTGTCTGAAATTGACCACTCAGTAGAATGCATTATCCTTGAATTATGAGGACCTGAATCTTAGTCCCTCAGGAAATGAGCATAAGACCATCCACTGTTTGTGAAGCAGAGGAGAGAGCTGCAGCTGGCACAAGCAAGTACTGTAAATGTGCTATACTTTCTTCTTCTCTATCTCGCAATGATAACTTGCTAAGGAAGATCCGTGAGGTGGCATCAGAGGGTATGACCACATGAAAAGCCTTGTTTCATGAAAGAAAGGGCATCACACATTGTGGGACCCACTGAATGCTAGAGGACTTCTGTGGATTAGGAGAGGAAGAGGTACTAGATTCCAAGGTTTGAACACTCAAATTCACAATTAAGAGCTCTAATTTTCAGTGCAAGATGTTGATAGGTCAACAACTAGGGTTTGAAGGGTTGCTCTCTAATCATGTGTCTTGGGGTTTGTGATGGGGTTCAGAAAGCAGTAACTTTGTGATCATTTACGCTTTGTACGGTTGCTCTCCTACTATCACAATAGCCTTAGTTGGTTAACAGCAGAAACGCAAATCCAGAATGGAAAACTTTCTTTAATTTCTTTTCCAATATGAAAATTATTTCCTGTTGAGGAAGTTAATAGATGGCCTCATTAACACCTCTATTTTAGCATGTACTTCACTATTTTCACAGATCTTAGCAGTCGAAGAAAATCCCTGAAAACGAAATGGATTAATTAACTCCCCCACCACCTCCTATTGAGACAACCAAGAAATACTTTCTCCCCTCTTCTTGAGTTCAAAATAGATACGAGGCAAGGGGTGGTTCAGTAAGAAGGAGAATTTGAAGTCTGAAAAGAATCGCAACACGGGATATGGTCAATCTGGGGTGCCAAAATTAGAAAAATAAAAGCACCTGAATGCTCAATCTTTTTATTAATCTGCCTTAAGATTTTCAGTGCAAATATGAGAGTTTCTGCAGAGGCTTACACTAACCTGGTAAGGCAATAAAAGCGTCTGAGTTCCTAGCCATCTCTGCTTTCCTTTGATGCATGTCTGCCACCGCTTTCACTTCCCCTACTGGTTCACCAGTTAACTGAGAAAAGGTTACCCATTCCCAGGAAGAAAATTATTTATTTTACGAAACTGAAATGTGGAGAGAGAGATTAAAGTTTGTGCAGTGGTGCTGTGCACTTGTGCAGTGAAGCAATGATGAGGCATGCAGGAATGGTGGACTTAATCCAACACGCCTTTAAAATCTTCAGAGGCCAGAGCCACTGAGCCAGTAGTCATACACCACTAGCTGATAATTTAAGATTTATGTAGCATACAAATCAAGAACTTCAATCACAGAAAAAGACAAGGTAAGAATTACAAGCAGCATATACTCGTAGCCAAACAAAGTAAACAAGAGATGGAACAAAAAAGGCAAAAACAGAGAAACCCCTTTGAACCTAAAAACTCATACTATTACTAGTTATTTTGAAATGCCAGCTTCCCAGCCAAGCAGTATAGTACACCTAAAAGATAAGGCTGCAAAGCACCAGGAAGAAACAAACTCCCGAGAAAAGCCATAAAGAAAAAGAAATACACCTAAATAATCCCCAGAACAATATTCATTTAAATTAACCAGACTGTAACTAATATTTTAAAGGCAGTCAACAAGGAAAGAAAGAATGAAAAAAGTGTACCAACCATCATGATTAGAGGGGGGAAAAAGAAAAAACCAAAACAAATAAGAATTGTTAAAATTTACAACAGACTGATTTAAACTATTGAATAGAGGGAGGAATGCCGGGAGTAGCATGGTGGGGTTTCTTGTTCACAAAACAGTACTTTACTCCTATTAAGAAAATGGGAAAGCCTTGAGACTTTTTAAGGTATAGCAGACATACCTCTCGAGGCATGAGCGTCTTGGGAATTACTCTACAGAGAGACAATAACATGACAAGAATTAGTTTTAGTGAACATGTAAAGTAAACATAAAAACTCCTCATTGATTATGTTTGTTAGTCCCCTGTTTTTGAGAGTTTTGAGGACACTCAAGAAATGGAATAGAAAGAAGCTTACCCAAGAACATGCCGACCGCCATTATGAACAGCTTGTGAAACCAAACCCATCAGCCCTATGCTGCCTCCTCCATAGACCAAATCAATGTTTCTGGAGACCTTCAATAACATCCCAAAAAAAAAAAAAAGACACTCAAGAACCACAAAGTTTCTATCTCTTGGCAGCTATTCTGAAAACAACAAAATGGAGACTTCGGTGTAGAACTTATAAAAGTTGGGCCAGGCTTTGGAACTGTTTTACATTATTAATTAAGATAACTTTAATTTACTCAAGTTCTTGCCCTTTAAAGAATCAAAAGGGAACACTTGTTTTGTTTTTTGAGGCCCCTCTGTGTAAAGGTGCAATTTTTTTTTTACAGAGATTGTAAAGGATGAAAAAGGTAAATATGGTTTCTGTTTAACTCATACAAAGATTGGGTACAATTCAGCCCATCTGTTTCATGGGCTCTTTATCAATTACTACCAAGAACAAGTTAGAGAAAGAGAGATGAGAAAAACAAAGATTGAAAGAAAATCCTGTGGATGAAAGTTACTGGACATATTGGAAAACTGAAGGTGTGAATCATAAGAATAAAATTCTTATCTTTTTCCATCGTAAATGGGAAAGCAACTCCAAACTAAGACTGCAATGTGTGACTCCCAGAGAAAAAGAGAGTGAGCACAAGTATGCAATAAGCAAGGCACTGAAAGAAAAAACTCTCCCAGGAAGACTGCATTTGCATGATGAACTGAAGAAAACCAAAGCTACTCATCATGAAGCGGAAAACCTCAAATTCCGGAATCATGGAAAAGGTTCAAGAACCAACTTGAGAAAAGAGCTAGATGCACTAATCTAGGGAAACTCTTGATTGATTTCAACCAAAACCCATCTTAAATCACTTGACACAGACACCATGAAAACTGAAAAGGACTTCTTTTCATTGGCCAAGAAAAAGAAGTAGTCCACTTGATAAAAATACACATTTTATCAAAAGCCCAGGCCAAAAGATGCACCAAATTTGAAGATTTTACAGTGGAAGACAACAAAACCAAGACAGCAAGAAAAGATCAAAGGAAAAATGTGCCAATGTTGAAAGAAAAGCAATACCAATTCCCTGCCAAGCTCAATAGCAGCATCTTGATAGCTAGTCTTCTTGCCTTGGCTACTTCCGCAAAAAACACAAATCCTCCTGAATTTTGATTCTTTTGGTTCGCATTCTCTCTCCATTTTCCTCTCCTTTTTCCCTCTTCTCTTTCTTCTTTTCTCTCGATGAATAATCACTACTCTCCCAATATCCTATTTGTCTCGATCTTTTTATACTTTTTTTGAGTACTACTAAGTGCTAATGCAAAATAGTCCTTTTCTTTTTCGGTGAATTAGTGGCAAAATAGTCCTAAAAAATAAAAATTGCTCTGGTAGTTTGGCAAAGATAGTAATAATTGACGTGCGTCACAGAGCAAGCAATGCACGCATGGAACTACTAACGCTGAGAATTGAATTGAGATGATTTTTGTGTCATTTGGGCTTCACAATGGTTTTGTTTATATAGAAGTCTCTTCGCACCGTGAGAGTGCATTAGCACGCTTGTGTTTGCAAACTCACGTGTGCGGACCACATTCTTAATAATCCTTTATTTGTGAGTTTTTTAACAGATGATATCCTTAGTGTCATCTTTTCCCGTATAACTCTAGTGTCACCTTGCATTCACAGTGAATGCAATGGAAAAGATGACACTAAAGATCTGAACTGTATTTAAAATATTCTATGTTATTATGTTACCATCTCATCTTACACAGGGTGTTTCTCTCTCTTTCAAAATATATATATATATATATATATATATTAACATGGGACCGTAAGATATAGGTTTATCAATATAAGATTTAAAACATTCCATATTATTATTTTACTTGCTCTATAGACACACACGCATATCTATGTATGTGTGTGTTGTCTTCCCTTTTTTACTTTTTCAAGTTTAATTAAGCCAAACTATCCACCAAAACAATATCTAATAAAATAGCTATCCTTCTACACTAAAATTATATTAAGTAACATAAATATGATTTAATAACGTAAAATTAATTTTTATGAATATATTTCATACTTAAAAAATAAATTACACACATAGTGCGCGTCTTAAGCACTAGTCTAACTACACATATATATACAAATCACTAGAATTTTGAATTATATATTGATAGACCATTATCATCTTTATCAATTAGATGACACTGTGGGGAGATTATTAAATGGACTCAGTCCACGGCCTCCACTTGTGGAGCTTGTGATTTAAAATAGAGACACATAAGTATCCTTACATCATTTTCTTACGTCAGCATGCATGATTATGCTTATGTGATACTCTTTTAGATATTTTAGATCACAAGATTCACAGGTAGGACCACGAACTCGGTCCACCTAAGAATCTCCCATTATTACTCTTCTTTTGCAATATAAAAAATGGTCATAATAAATTTTACATGATGTAAATGACAAAATAGTTTGATCCTGGGAGTGAAAAATAATATTTAAACTAGGAATTGCTACGACTCATTACTACACAGTTAGCTGAAAGAAAACAAAAAGGAACAAGAATTAAGGGAAATCTATTATCTTTTTTTATTTTCATTTTTTTTGGGGAAGTCTGATCACTGTATCAACCTGTAAACTAGCAGTAAAGCTATCGTTGTATGCATTCTTGATCCATTGATCTTTTTGTTTCTGCGACTTGAAAAGCTTAGTGCCTTTCTAACTGGAAAAGGGCTTAAATGGACAGAGTAACTTGCGAGTTATTTATTTATTTATTTTTTATAGTAGGTGCATGCGTGTATTGTTATTATTCAGGAAGATGTCGAAATTGTTATGGGAAAATTCAGGATTTTTAGATGGTGGCATAGAGCGTTGTGCATTGATGATTGAATAAACATGTGGGTAATGGCCATTCTCCTTGTACCCGCATCCACCCTTCACTTGCTAGACACACTTGTTGTCTCCATGGGAAACATTTCATTTTTATTTCACGCCCCATTCTATTCCCCATATCACTTCACTTAGCATGCTGTCCCCAACCCATTCTCCTAATACTAGCTGCACCATCGCCTCTTCTCCTATTATCAGCCAAAATAACCACCCCATAACCCAAATACAGAGACAGAGAGAGGGGACGATATATTGTGAGAGGCATTTCTTGATTTCTTAATCGCTTGATGGCATTGTCCAACCTGAAATTGTTTATTAGTTAATACTACCATTTTATTGCTGCCAGGAATGCAGGAACTGATCAGTTACTGAAACCCCACTCCCTCATTTTTATCTTAGAAAAAACCAACGTCTGTCTTACTTGTTTATTTAATTAAGTAAATACAGGCATCCTCAATCCCCAAGTTGGCTGGGCTTTTCCGCCTCTTCTGCCTTTCTAATTCTGTTTGTGCATCTGTCCATCTACTTGCAGCCCCGCACAATAATCAGTACTTTTTGAAATTATAAACGCATAATTACTATTTTTAGTGGTAGTGTCGAGCATGGACTATTACAATATTCGTGTAACCTCGTGCATGCTTGCATGCGCATTTATCGCATGTTTTTGTGTGTTAGTTAACGAGGGCATATATGTTAGGGCGCAGTTTTTCTTTGGTGAACAAATTGGCTATGATACCGATTTATACCTCTTGTATTTTCCTTAGGGTCTGCGAGAATAAGAGTACCTTCAAGGTATGTGGTCGTATTTTGAGGTCAAAGAAACCATTTTTTAAGCATGAGAGTCATCTGGTTCGTGCATATCATTAACATTTCTGCAGGTTCAAGTCAGTGGTCATCTAATGCTTCCGTAGACTAGAGCACACTCATCACCGGTCTCGCTGGCTTAGTCCTTCCCTGTGAAAACGAATCATTGGAGCTGCATAGGTACCTGAGCAGTTAGCACTTCAGATTATAGAAAAAGTGGAAATGACCAAGAAAAGGAGGATAAAAGGAATAAAATGTATGGATCTACCTATTATTTTGCATAAGCACCTCAATTAGGGGGGAAAAATGAGAAAGTTGTTATCCACAAGATAAACAATTTGTCTTAAATTAGCACTCCAAATTCCTCTGACCGAACAAATATTTTGCAGTATATGAGAATTGTTCTTTTGCTGTGTAAATATTATAGCCCAAAAATAACAGAGCTACATAATCCTAAAGCTATCGGTACAATTTTCGTAAGGTAAAGACTAAAGAGGTATATAACAAGATTATGGCTTGGTACCAATGATGGGACTGTTTGCTCTTCATTTTCAATGTACCAAGTTAATACATTGAATGAAAGATGGATCACCATTATGGTTCAAGAACAACGCACCAATACGATCGAGATGAAATGTAGCAAGATGCGAGTAAGAACCAGCTAGCTGTTAAGAATTTATGGCAACAATTTCTGAAACTTCATGCTTGATTCTGCTGTAAGATATTGATCTAAAATCAAGAGTGCTGGATCTATCACCCTTTTCGGCCTACCAACATCCGACCCATCCTTTAATTGTCATCAGTTCCGTTTGTATAGTATATGTGAGTCCCATAATTTTCTGGATCTGCAAAACAGAAACATAGTAATTGTTAAAATGAAAATTAGAATCATTAATTATTCACTAAATCAGCAAACTAAATTGACAAATTCAATGTAGTTTCTTTTTTTCTTTTTGTCAAGTTCTTCTGAGTAAATTATTTACTGTATTGTCCTTTTGATAAGTGTAAGTAATATATGTACTGATAGAGGGAAAACAAGAGTTCGATCATAGTATAATGCTTAATAAAAACAACTTCCCCCCAGCTAAACTGTTTTTTCACCAGAAGAAAAACAACTATAAACCACTTAAAATGACCCTTGTACTCATCAAGCCAACAAATTGGAACCTAGTTTTGACGAATTCCAATCAATGTCAAAGGATCGAACTTTTCCTTTTTGGCATCCATGGGGATGATTGTGCGTGGAGACGAATTTGTCTTCTTCGAATAAGCCAATCGGTTTGGCAGTTAGAATTTGTCAAGCAAAAGACACAACAGAAATGATTAAGGCACCACTTGCACAAAACTTTCACAAGCTAAGGCTTTCTTGGTTACCAAGTGGAGTATTGGTAAGACATGGATTAAAAATCTGAAATTGGGTTTCTAGTATTATTTGAGACAAATCTACACTTGTATATAATTGAACTGAGTGTGTTACAGCCTCTTATCCTGGTTCCGGAGTCTTCCATCGGTCTGAAAAAGTCCAAACACTAGAAAAGCTGCCTTGCTACCCATTCAAATAAAGCTACAAAATTTGTAGGGGGAACAGAGTGATTGGCAGATAAAATGGTAGGAGAAATTGTGGGCGTTTGGAACTTATGGTCTCTCTACATGGGTTTCAGGATTTCGTCTAAAACAAGAATTTTTGGGTTGAGTGTTACAATTTACAACTGGAACAAAGTGAATTAATTATATATTACTAGATATTGGAGGAGCAAACCTGATCTCTCAATTTGCTTCAAGATTTCTTATGTATCGAAACAAAATTTAAGAGATAAAACAACTCTTTATGTAATCATGCAAGATCATACTTTGTTTAGTACTATCAAAAGGTTATAGCATGCATATAACTTTATGCAATTTATCGGTGTATGTGGTCGAATTTCAAAAAATACATTTAGGCAAAACCAATTGTGAATGAAGCTTGCTTGAAAAGTTTTGGTGATATACTCATTAGAAAGTAAAGCATTTTGAAGCAAGATTTGGATTAGACGGGCCGTCACGTTTTGTACCCCTCAATCAAGGCAGGGCAAGGCCTAGGTTGTTTGTTTCTGAATTTTGGCCTTACCAAAAATCCCAATCGCATCATACTATATTCTATTTCAAATATTCATATTATTGTTCTGTACTTTTATTAGCTCCACTCAGTTGCCTTTTTTTCCCTTTAATTTCTTCTTTGATTGGCCTTCCCAATTTCAACGTTTAATTAACCAAGACAAACTTTCCATCCCACCCCCCCCCCCCCCCAAAAAAAAAAAAAAAGAGACAATGTTATTCAATGGCAACCTACACTCCAATAAAAGTATTAATAAACTACAGCTAATATCACTATTATCTTTTTGAATGGTAAGTACAAAGGAGATATATATCAACTCAATTCCAATTCCGAGTATGTCATGCTGCACTTTGCATATTGGTAGCATTATTGGCCAATATTTATCCGTTGTTATTCTTTTAAGTCTAGTCATGCTCTCAATTAAACCTTCTCCAATAATGAAATACAAAACACAGTCTAGATACTAATCGAGTGAAAAGAATCAAATGTCCTTTGTTTTTTTTTCCTCCTCTGCTAATTATGATCTTGATTAACCACCATTAGATATGAAAGTCAGAGGACTGATTAGTATGTGGGATGCTTGCATCACGGTTGCTCGATGATAGTGATGCAGGACACTTATATGATTCCGGTTTAAAGACTCATTTGATTCTATATTATTAGTTTTCTTGTTAGTTAGTAAAGCCTAATTTCGAGGGATTGAAGCAGTGGTTGGGTGAAGAGAGAGACTTGAGAACTGAGAAGAGCTGCTGTGCTCTTTTGACCTGACTCCTTTTTTTTTACTTCCTTTTTTCCCGCTGGACCATGTCAAGAAAAAGGCCTCCTCCATCTATCGATTGAGCATGGTTTTTATGGCTTGACTTATGACACTCCTTTTTCAGGGTCCAATTCCTGTCGAATCGGAATATCCTCCGAACACCTGACACCAGACACAATCGATTTTGGTCCAAAATCGAAACATCGATCATTTGCCAATTACGCCTTTAGGCGTTATGAGGTGACAAAAAATGTCACGGTACGAAGTTCTTACTGATTTTGTAAAATGTCCGTTCAATACTCTGTTTCTTGATAGTATCGATGCATTTTCCAATAAATTTAAGTATCGTATGGTTGTTAAATGGAGAAATTGAAAGACCATTTACAAAACTATTACGTGAAGATCCATAAACCATTGGTATAATTGCACCAAAACGGCCATACTTGGAAATTAGAACCACCAAACCGAAGTTGTTCAAAAAATGCCTCCCCTGTTACTCACATTCATGTCCCAAAACAGGACGTTGATTGGAGTGATTTGCGATTAATAATTAAATATGCTGATGCAAACTGAGGACGGTTGAGATCTAAAAGCAAGGCTTCCAAGCTAGCTCTATGAAAAGCACATGGTGAAAGTAACAGCGTTTTCTCTGCTCAGATTAATAGGCTTTGGTTAGGCGCAATTATTCAATCTGAGTCATTTGACTGATAATACTACCCAGAGGAACTCGAATGTGAACTCAACATTTAATAGGTTTTAACAAATCAAGGCAATTGTTTGACAGTTAAACTACCAGTTAACCAATCCTAATCAAGGCTGACAAGACAAATTAAAGTAGAGAACTCCCATCAGATTCTATGACCCCACCAATCCAATTCGAACATGTAATGTACTGCCACCATCTAGTTTCTTAATCAAGAATCTGACGGTTAATACCGTTGAAATCTCTAAACTATAAGTTCTCCTGATTTCTCGAGAGAATACTACCACATCAAGAGAATTGAACACTACTCTTTCCCTGCTCAGATCAATACCACTAATTTCTTATTATGGTGGTTGAAAACGCGTTTCCACAGGGAGCCCAGGCCGTGACCCGTAATATAACCAACGACTATTATATGTCGCGTGGTGGTCCTCATTCCATCATCCGATTGGCACCACCAACTCTTGGATAATTCCTTTTTTTTTTTTTTTGGGGGGGGGGTAAAAGATGATGTGATGGATTACGGGAAAATTCTTAGTTTCATTGAGTTTATCTGAACATGTTTATTCTGTTTTGGAGAAATAATGTTGGTTGGAAAAATAATTGTCTTGTGTCCTGAGCTGACTGGTTTAAATAAGAAGACAATGTAGTGAGACAGAGACATTCAAATGCATCCAGACGGAATGAATGGACATGCTTTTGTTAAAGGGTCGGCATTCAGGAGAAAGCGGACATGAGTAACTGTTGGGATTCGAGTTTGAAGAAATCTGTTGAAAGTGAGTTTAAAGAGAATTGATACACTTTTTATAGCAATACTTGGCATGGAACTGGGGAAGCTGAACGAGCATTGTGCCCTTGATTAAGGGCAAAAAAGTTCACTCGCCTCTTCTTTTATGTCTTTAAATTTTGATTTCCACAGTTAAGGATTTAAAAATGGTGAAAGAAAATGGCCATACCCAATTAGCAGCCACTAGAATCACTTATCTTGGTTGCATGTCTATTAAAAATGGCTCTGGCTTTTGGTCCAAAATGACGGCCAGTCGGCAATGCATGCATGCATGCATGCGGGTTGGGAATTAATATTCAGGAGTGTGGATGGCGTTTCTTTTTCTTTTGCTTTTAAATTTCTTAATAATTTGGAATTACTAAAAGAAAGGCTGCATGGCCATATTCGTTGCCATCAAGAATCATTTATTCACATTTTCAAAAAAAAAAAAAAAAGGAATTATTTATTCACATAATTAATTACCCCCATTTGTTTTCCTCCAATAAATATTTTGATTTCAGGTTAGATTTTCGTATCAATTCATCCTTTTGTTTAATGGGACAAGTTCCTATTAGATTGAAGTGTTGCAATTTTCGTAAAAGTAAACATTCTTTTGCCATTTCTCTTTTCACAATCTCTATCTACTAGCCTGAAAAAAAAAACAAAAAGAGAAGGAAGGAAAAAAGAATGAAAGCACAGTTAAGTCTCAGTCAGCAAAAAGTCAATGTGGGCCTATTGGGCTGACTATGTGACAACGTTTCACCACCGAAAGGGCACGTAAGATGACAAGAACCGAAGGCCCCATGCCTAACCAGTTGTGACATTTACAGTAACTAGTAATGAAGCACGTGCGTTGCACGTGAATATGATGCCCTCTTTCTTCAAAAAAAATTGTGGTTATGAGAAATTTAATTATTTTATAAAGAAATATATTAGAAACAAAGTGAATGAATTGAAAAATATTAGATTAACTTCTACATTCTTTTCAAAATCCTTGATATGTGTTTTGACAGTGTGATATTATTATAAAATATTTTTAATAATGTAATAATACATTAGATGAATCATAAGTGTATGGGAATTTTATTTTTATTTTGAAGAGTATGCCCAAAAAAATTTTGAAAAATTTATAATCCAAAAAAAAATAAAATGTTTAATCAATCAATTCAAAATTTTGCCACTTAGAGAAAAATTAGGAAGTATTTTGCAAAAAATTCAAGAACAATTCTTAAATTATATACAATGATCATATGAATACTTCATTTTTAAGTAGTTTTAAAAGGCTTTTTCAATAGCGTATATACATGCCTCTCGATACATTAAGAGAACTTCATAATATTTCTAAATTAAAGAATTCCCATTCTCTTGGACCCCCAAAAAAATGAATTATGCCTTCTTTTAAAACAGTAAACATTTCACTTCCTAAAACAATTTAAAATATGTGAGATGATGCTATTTGAATGTGTTTGGGTGCACAAAGTAAGTTACTTCTCAAAATTTAGGAAATAATATGTTTGACTGAACTCAATATTCTTCCTCTTATATTAAATAAGTCACATCTTTGTTCTACTGAATTTATTTTATTAATAATAAAAAAGGATAAATTTCAAAAACTACACAAAAGATACACTTTAGGAGAGTTTACTTAATAAAATTCGTAACTCTTGATCATCGTAGGTACATTGGACAGAGTCACATTCTTTTTTCGATTTAAATTTTATTGCACGAATAGTCTAAAAAATAAAAGATAAAAAGAACTTAAATAAGAGATAATATCTAATTGACAACTCTTTCTCTAACATTGCATGAAGTCGCATTTTTTATTTAATTAATTTGTATATAGTAAAAAAAAAGGATAAATATTTTTTTTTTCTAAACATGTTAATGGTTATTTAAACGCGCATACATAGTCGTTTGGAAGGTGCAAGTTTTAAACTGAGATAATTTACATGTAATTTTATTTTAAAATATAATACTTCTTGGATACTAAAACTTTATATAATTTTTGAATACCATGCTAAATTGATTATCTATTATTCTTTTCTTAAAATAATTGTTGTTGAAATTTATGGTTTGAATTTGAAGTCATAACCTTAAAACTTTTAAATTTTTTATTAAAGCTTTGCAGATAATATATAGCTGGCATTATGATAAATCAAATCTATTTTATGTTCAAGTATCATTATACTTAAAAATTTATATTAAAAGTTTTTTATTTACAAAATGATGTTGTTAAAAATATTTTGAAGTTCTTTCTCTACAAATATTAATGATTAAACTTAAAACCTATTTACTTTATAATGTATTATCAATATATCAACTCAAATGGATACTTGAAATCCCATACATCTTAATAGTAATTATTAATTTGGTGAAAAAAACTTTGTTTAATATGTGTAATATTAGATTCTAAAAATAATTATTTATTTAACTATATAGTTATAAATAAGATACATATTTTTTCCATTTAGAATTCAGGTTCTTTATTCAATTAGTGTGTTTAGAATGGTAAATTTTCAATTATAGTCATTTGCGTGTTAGACATTTAACATGGCTGTAAAAAAACTTAAAAAGAATTTGACAAAATTAACTTAGGTGCCGTTTGGTAAAACTAAAATCTGAAATCTGAAGTCTGAAATTCAAGTGCTGAAATTATTAAGTTGCCGAATTGAAAAAGTTTTACCTGTTTGATAATTAACTGAATATATGCTACTGAATTTAAATGTTTCCCTCATAAATATAATTATTTTATCTTCAAAATTTAAAATAATTTATTAATAATGTATATAAGAATAAAAGATATTGTTTGTTTGTGAGATAAGGATAAGTGTATTTATGTATGAGAACATGTGTGTGAGAGAGAAATTATGTGCATATATGTAAAAATGTATGTAAATATGTAAGAGGAGAAAAATTAAAATATGTGTACGTGCACATGAGAGATAGAAAATGTATATGTGAAAGTACGTGTATGTGTGTGTAAAAGTGTATGTGCAAGAAAGTATGTAGAAGTGTGCAAGAGAAATTATGTGTGGGAAGAGAGAGAAAGAATGGAAGAGAATGAATGTATGTGTATGTGTGTGTGAGAGAGGGGGAGGAAATATGTGTATTTGTGTGAAAGTGTTTGTGAGAGAGAGTGTGTGTGAGAGAGAGAAAGAGATCGCACATGTGAGAGAGAGAGAGAGAGATCGCAAATGTGAGAAAGAGTATGTATATGTGTGTACATAGGTGAGTGTGTGAGAGTGAGCGTGTGTACGTGTGTGTGTGTGTGTGTGTGTGTGTATAATGGAGGGATGGGAAGAGTATCAAAATTCAGCAAATTAAGTGACAAATTTTCACTTAAAATTTTGTACACAAATTAAATAAGTGCTTAATGTATTAAGTAATAAATGAATTTTGTTATCAAACGCACTGAATTCAAAAAGCTCTTAATCTATTAAATTTCAACATTAAGTTGTTTTATCAAACACCTCCTTAGTTGCCTTCTAAATGATGCAAACAATTATTTTTTTTTTATGTGAAAAAAGATCCATTGCAATTAAGTAAAATTGTTTTCTTTCACTGATATGGAAAACTCCATTTTTGTACAAGTATATGATTTAGTATCTTATTGTATTCATTTATGAAATCGACTTTACAAATGTTTGTTGCGTATTTTTATATTTTTTAAATCCTTGTCTAATTGAAGAAGTTTTGTTCAAAAAATGAAATAAAAGGGGTTCTTTCACAAATAAAATTATGAGTCAACGTTAATAGTACTCTTTGAATTATTTCTCATTTTCATTTTGTAAAATCATACATCTTGAACTATTTTTTTGTTATAAGTGCTCTATCTATTTTAAATTTTACATTAAAAACATGTACCTAAAATTTTTTCATCCTTCATAGATTGTTAAAGTCAATAGTTATGAACCATTTAGATAAGTATGTAATTTGTTGTTTGAACTTTGAACAATGTATACAATTTTTTGAATTATTTCATCAATAACCAAACTTTAGCTTGGCATGGATAAAATAAAATAAAATAAACTTGCTAGCAGAGTGCTTATTTATAACCCAAATTTTAATATATTATTTTTGAATTATTTTATCAATCACCAAAACTTTAGCTTGACATAGATGTATTAAAAAAAAAAAGACAAAAAAGAACTTGCTAGTAGGGTGCTTATTCATAGCTCAAATTTCAATATATTATTTTTGGAAACAACTTATCTGTTAAACATAATACTGTAATCATTTAATAAAATTTAAAGCTATGTTATATTTTATTAACGTAATTTATTACAATTTAGTACTTTGCTTGTTTTCTTAGAATCTATAGTGATATTTTTATGAATCATCATCCTTTGATTTTTAAAAAGTCAAAACTAACTTATGAACAAATGTTAAAGTTTATTGGTATTATTGGTGTTTTGAGGATTGAATTGAAAGGGAGATAAATGGTTTTTGTATGGGAAATTATTTTATTTTAATTAACAACAAAAATTAAATTCAATGAAATTCACAAAGGAATGTAAAGAGTTTATGACTCTACTACAATTAGAACACAATTAATATGATAAAATAGCACATGAGGGTATTTTAGGCATATTTGAAAACTAACACTGTAAAGTGCAAAGACTCCAAGACTCACCATACTTTTAAAGAGAGAATAGATAAATCAACTAAAACAAAGGAATGGAGGAGAGGAGGAAGACTGAAGGGAGGACTGAGGAGAGTGGAAACTGGAGAGACAGAGAGAGTTTTGAAATGAAATGAAATGAAATATGGCGGTTTCTGACTAGGTTTTGGGGCCCATAATCGTTTCTCCCTTTTCTGATCTTGTCTCCCCTTTTTACAAGCTATTCTATGTCTTGCGCTCATCACTTTGTCCACCCGATTTCCACATTTCCAATTTCTGAACCACCCCACCACCCACCACCCCTATGATTTTCATTTTTCCTGCTGCCTCATTGCAAAATTCCCTTTATTTTTTTTTTTATTTTTCCCCTCCATCCACTATTTTTGTGACCGTATTAGCTTTGCTTCAATTTTCTTCTAATGCAAGATTCCATTGTACACCCACACACACACAGAGCACATCTCTAGAAGAAAAGGCATGTCAGCCAAGTCCAATGACTTTAATGTGCAACTGCTAGAGCACCAGTATTTTGACAAACTTTCTGTCTCATACTGTCCAAAAGATTATACTAAAATAATATAACGTTGGTTGGAGCAATTCAATATTTTACAGAAAGTAAGGAAAGGAAGGAAAAAGGGGATGAACGAATTCGGACATAATTGCCTGCCTGGCTAAAATCAAAATCGAGATAAGAGTTACAAAACGAAAGGTATTCAGGATTATCGTCTTTAGGACTTGTCGCTGTCTGTCTAACTTGAAAATCTTGGTGCTGAAATAACATACGATCTTTCTATTGACTGTACCAATCGTTTTAAGATCACAAAACAGGAGTTAAAAAACCAAGAATTAATGGAACAGAACCACGTTCTTCAGTTTTGCCCGGAAGACAAATGATGCGTGATTCAAGTCCATCCAATTAAAGCCTACAAATTTGTGGTGTGAATGTGTGATAGTTGAGAGTTACAAGCAAAGGAAGTCTTCTTCAGTAGTAAAACACGCTTTCTTGACTGGAGGAAAAGGGCACAAGGATTTCTGTTACCACCATTGATTACATTTTCTTGTTTGTGAAGTTTGGAAAATTTACTTCACCACACAAGACATAAAGACAAATTAATCCCCTAAGAATACATCAGTGTCGGCTGTAGACCACAGAGTGAATAATGTTCGTAGCATGAATAAACAATAAAGTAGTTGTGTCTACAGTTTGGGAAAGTATATACTTATCCAGGCAAAAAGTGACAAATTAGTCAAAACAAAGTACTCAGTAGACTTGCTACACCATATCACTATTTATGCTCTAAAAGGAGCCAAGAAAGAAACCATAATTAATCTAACATGAAGGAACATAATTGGCACCCTTAGTCCCCACCACTCCATTGCAACAAGTTTCAATGTTTTGCTTATTCTCTGCTGTTTAGTACAACAATTATACTTCTCTGTCGCTTTAAGTCAAAGCTAATGATAATTAAAATTCTAATAGAATGATTAAGGTCACCGGTTTGTCTTTTAACTTGATTTAAGCCACTTGCAAAAGTCTAGAAGTCATTAAAGACAACAACCATTCTCCAAAGCTAGTGTTTGGTACGTGCCACTCCCTACTCATATTAGAAGAAGCCCTTCCACGTATAATCATTACCTAATGAAGCACCCTTTGAAAATACTTCAATTGTTTGAATAAACATCCAGTGCACTATTGCAATTTTTGGTTTTTGAAAACATTTAACGCTATACACATTGTAGCTTTTCCTCTCTCTTTTTTTTTTTTTAATTCTTTTTTGGGTTTTTTCCGCAGGCCCCCCGGGAGGGGGGGGGGGAGGAATTTTATTTGAACATCCCTTTATTTATTTATTTATTTATTTTTATCTCTTGTTACTCTTTCAAATAAAAAAATATATATCATATCGTCTTATGGAAAACATAAACCAACCATTAACTAACAAAATATTCCATTATGTAGAGGATTATTTTCTGTAATCGTTTAATTTTAAACAAACAACAAAACAATAACACGAATGACGTGATTCTCTTGAGTTACACATTTCCGGGAGCAATAAGTAGACCATGTTAAAATAATTTTCTTTTCGTTTGATTTTTTATACTTTTTCCCACGTGCTATCGAATAAAGAATATGGTGTTCCGCCCATTTTTCCTATCACAGTTATTCCCAAAAACAAAAATAAGGATAGATGACAAATGAAAATTCCTCTGCTCCGGACGGGCTGATTGACTAACTATTTCATTTTCGGGCCACATTCTGGGTCTTACTGGGACTCTTACTGGGCCAAGACTTCAACCCCTACAACTACCCATCTCATTTCCCAGCCACTCGTCATTAACCCATGAATCCTACCCCAGTCACAGCCAGAGAACCCAAGAATGTTAGAGGCTTCACCCATCAACCTTATTCTTGATCCATCCTCCTCAGGCCCAGAGATCTACTTAAAAAGCTTCATTTCTGCTTTTTAAAAGAACTTCTTGTGCATGGAGTGCTTCATCCAAAAGTCTAACCGGTAATCTGCAAGCTTATTAAATTACGGCTATAATGCTTCTTTTCTAGTTTTCCATGCAAAATACAAAACTCGCAACTGTGTATTGTTTGAACCAGCTGGATCTTGGGTTCAGACCCACACAATCTTAACAGGGATTCGTTCGACATAATATTGGCTGTGGCTATCAAAGGAAAGGCAAGCAATATTCATGGGCCATGTGTTGGCCTGGAAGGATATTGGGTTAGTCGGGAGAAAAAGGCTTTCGTAAAGTAACTGCCCTCTCAACGTCCACAAGCCCTCCTCGAGAGTCCAGAGTACCAAAAAAGGAGGAGTTATCTTGCATTACTCAGCGAACTCCATCCATCCACGAACATAGAACTCCAAGAAATGAGTTATCTTGCATTACTAACTCAAAAGCTCAACAGATTAAAGAACATGAGATGAAATCCCGAACATCCATCAATAAAAGAATATGTGAAGACCAAACATGGGGCTCTATTTCATCTTGGATTTTGTTACTTATGAAAACAGACGCTTCTAACAAAGTTTCTTGAGAACAAGATCCAACATACTAATAGATAAATTCTCATTAGCCACAGATTCTGCTGAGGTCAAGTTAGGATAAGAATTCACCTGCGTGCACATTCCATACCGTGAGCATGCGCACCACAATCAACATAATACAAATGATCCAACAATTTCACTCTCCCAAAAAGAATAGGCAGGCTACAAATCATATTCTTGTTTTGGACATATCCAGAATATACATCAACAAAACTCAACATCAGTGCCGGCTTTTAGTATCTGGATGCTCGCATTTGATGTATATTGCAACTGTGGTGTAAAAAGCAGCAGGTTATTCAAAAACTTGTGCAATTCTCAAGCCGTCAGAATCACTGCAGCTGCTTAGACAACTGCTACAAAAATTATTGTGAAAAGAAAATCATATTAGCCAAGTTAATGCATATACATAAGCATAACAACAGCTGCACAAAAGAAATTCTTAATTTCTGGCAAAACTGGTTAATCCTTACAGTACACAAGACCATGTATATAGGCAAGCTTTTGGTCCCAGTCTCAAAAGGCAGCAA
Organism: Mitragyna speciosa; assembly: GCA_024721245.1. Taxonomy (NCBI): domain Eukaryota; kingdom Viridiplantae; phylum Streptophyta; class Magnoliopsida; order Gentianales; family Rubiaceae; genus Mitragyna; species Mitragyna speciosa. The sequence goes on along the minus strand of JAMWEH010000424.1, from coordinate 4,444 downwards.
AAAAGGGTGGGCAAAAAACACCTTAACATTAAACATTTACCTTTCTTTGCGAGAAGCACAAAAATGACCAAACAAGCAGTTGACTAAAAGTCGCGCCTAGGCCGAGCTTCAGCAGGGCTTACTCGGATTGCTCTTCCATTCAGGTCCTGCATTGCACAATCTGAAATGAGATAATGCAGCCAAAAGTATATTCAAAGCAACAAAATCATATGCACTAGTGTGATCATGCCAGTTGCAATGATATCTGATCTAGTATTTTAATCATAAACAATGAACCAACAAAGTGAAACAAACAGTCAGCACATTAGGTTATGTAAATAATTTCCAAGGATAACATTACGAATGTTATTAAAGTAGATTAGTCGCATGTTTTGCTCCGCTCTTAGATGAAGCCAATGAATGGTGTCTTAGCATGTATACTGCTCAGTCCACTTTAATCCATAAATTTGAGTGATGCATATTAACAGCAAATTCAAGTTAGACCCAAGTCGGTAAACACAAGGTCCACTACTCCAAAAAGATTACTATCGGGTGTTCAATCACAAGGTCCACTACTCCAAAAAGATTACTATCAGGTGTTCGATCTTCCAGAATGGCCAGAAAATAATATTAACAACTTTTTTCTGCAAAAAGTGAGGCAGGAAGTGACAAACGAACAATAACCAGTCCAACAATTAGTCCTTATGAAGTAAAGATAGAAGTAAAAAACATATAGTATCACTTAAAACAATAAATCATAATATGCACATATACCACAGGACAAGATATAATGGTTGATGAAAAGAATTACTCACCACACCATTCAATGCTTCAATCGCGTTGGTGACTTCATCAGCAGAACTGTAAGTTACAAAACCGAAACCCCTTGATCTGCCACTGTCTCTGTCATAGACCACCCTGGCTTCCATGACCTTTCCTTGCTCACTGAACAAGGTTTCAAGAGCCAAATTATCAACACCCCATGCAAGGTTTCCTACATAGACTCTGTTGGAGTTATCAGTACTTGCCCCTCCTCTGGCTCCTCTAAAAGAACCCCCCTCTCTCTTAGAAGGTGGTGGCCCACTATTCACCCTCAATGCCCTCCCCTCCAGTTCCTGAAAAAATGTCAGGCTCGTGAATAAATGGAGAAATCAAAACAACCAGATATAATCTGAAAATCAAAATACAAAATATGGCCTTCATGCTGTTTAAATTCAGACTAGACAAGTAATAAGATGGAATTTGACATGAAATGATTGGGACACTGAAAAAGGAACAAAATCAGAAAAGTACTTCAGTTCAATTTCAATGCGGGTAATTTCTTTTTTAGAACCATACAAATATTTATACTGGCCTTAGCCTCAAGAGTCCAGTCATATTTTCAGGACGCACAACAGCTGATTAAGCCACAACAGAAGCACTAATGCAGGAAAAATATAAACAAAAGCAAGTGTAAACATAGTTAAAATAGCACGAAATTACATAGCCGTTGAATTGCTGTTCAGCAGCTTCAACTTCCTCGGTTGTGGACATGGTCACGAAACCAAAACCTCTACTCCTTCCAGTAAGTTTGTCATATATAACCTGCCAATCGAAGCTTGTCAAGTCAGCATTTAGCAAGAGCAGACCAATTCTCAATTTTTTTTTCTTCACATTCATAATACATTAAAAGCAAGAATAACATCAGAAAAGAGTAAAATGGATAAAGAATATGCTTAAACTTCCGTCAGGAAAGCATATGCATAAACGCAACATTTACTTCAATTACATAAGCAGGACATGACACAAGAGAGATTGCAAACCTTAACAAATTCATAAACCCAAAAAGGTTTAAAAATCCGATCTTGGCAACTAAAACATGGTAAAGAAATACAGTAAAACAAAAAACGACCGAACATTTCTTAAAAATACCACCCCAAAAAGTTATTCAAATTGCAAAAGATAATGGAGAAGAAGAATAGATGAGGAGAATTAGTACTAAAGGGGATAAATGTAGTTCAAGAAAGTACCTCAACCATCTCAACATTTCCAGCACGTTCGAACAAGCCAGCAAGAGCAGCGCTGTCTACGCTGAAAGGCAAGTTGCCGACGAATAGTTTAAGGTCAGGGGAGAAACTGGGCTCCTCCTCCACCTGCTCGAAATTGGAACCTCCATCGCTCACAACCTCCTCAGCATCCTCCCCGTCTATAACTCCAGTTTGGTCGAAGTCAGAGGAAACAGCTACTTTCCGGGTGAAGCGGGACAAGGGCAAGGAGGGCTGTCGAGGGGGCAAGGAAGAAAAAGAAGTAACGGGTAAGCAGAGGTTTGGAGATGGAGGCGAGGGAAGAGCAAGGGAATTGAAATGGGTGGAATTGGGTTTTGATAGAAAAAGGGTTATTTGTGGGGTGAAGGAAAGAAAGTGAAGAGAAGAAGCAGAGGTAGCCATGAGTACCAGTACTGTATAGTATTTGCTGGTTTTGAAGGCTTAGAATGTCGTAGGGTGGAATAGATAAGGTTTTTCTTCTCTACCCTTTGAGAAGATAGATATATATAGGAGGACTAGGCTTGAAGGAGAGTAGATATTTGGCAATGGAATGCAAATGGAAGAGAAGATAAGGCCAGACTCCTGAGCTGGAGGGCATGTTTGTCTTCAAAATGCTGTCGTTCCTAGACCTAAACTCTACCTTGTATCTTCTTGGGCTTATTTCATCTGCCCTCTCTTGCTCTGTCATGCTTTCCTTAGTCTTTTGTTTTATTTATCTCTTGGGCCAAGTTATCGGGCTGGCCTCACTCTCTTGCGAAAGAGAAGATTATTTTCTAACAGAAGCTTCAACAATATATGCCACAGAGTCCATTCCACAAAATGATCAGTGTACGAATGTAGCGTTTTCATTAAATGAGCAAGACACTATTAAGTATTGCCTTTTCTTATAAACCACAAGTGAATACATTCTATCTTGTATAGTCCCAGTAAGAATCGCTATTTTATTGGTCCAAAAGAAAAAAAAAAAAAGGAATCGCCTATCTTACAATTAAACAATACAAAAATCATGCACAAACAATTTCAAAGAATCGGTTGTTAATACTCTAGTACTACAGTGGAGGCTGCAGGTAGCAATATCAGATAACTTTCCATTGTATCTCAACATGTATTATTCCATCCTGGGAGTTGATGAGGTGATACTTTTCATTGATTCGCCCATTATGCACCACATCAGCAAGATTGATATCGACATGCCCCAGTGATTCCTATGCGTAACAGACAAATTTATACTTGCATTTCATGGTTTCATAAACTGGTTTAAAAATGGGGATTTGAGAAGATTAAAAGGCTGATTGATGAACAATACCTTTGATCTGAAAACGCTGCTTCTTCGCTTGCTTATGACTTCAATATGAATTTGGTCCTTAGAAGGAGCCTCTTCCAGCACAAACTGAAATTCCTCATTCCAGGTTGGATTCCGACTTTTGCTGATTGACTGGAAAAATATACACCGTGTTAAATAAAAATTCAAATCCAAGAAAGTAATGTAAAACCATGTCTATCATGTATAATGAGCAGAAATATTGGGATCTGAGTAATCACCTTTGTTTTTTTCTTCTCTCCTTTAAATAGGACTAATGCATAAGGATTGTTGTGGTTCTTGCCTTCAACATCTTCTGCACCAATTACTGTCACCAACAGTAAACCAGCACCAGACAAGTTGTCTGCAGGAACTTCTTTGATACTTTCATTTCTGGCATAATCCGGGACTGCACTAAACTTTTTACTGTCTTCTAGGAAAGGTACAAAGGTAATCTCCAGCATAATCTGACCTCGGCGCTTCTTGTTATGGGAATCATTGTCATTTGTGCTGTTAAGCAAATCAAGTGTAAACTCCTCCTTCTCATAGGGCGTCAGCTGCTTAAGGGGAACTACTTGCATTCCCAACTTATCATGTGCCCCCACCTGCAATCAGATATGGATTCAATGTAAACTTATCTTTTTGCTTGTAGTTCCAATTATCCGACAAAAATCCAAATGAAGTATATTCAGGAAAAATTGACTCTCATAAGAGCAATATTTGAAGACCATAAAGTTAATGGTTGTAAACTTGATGTAGTAGAGTAAGATCGGAAGAATAGCTTTATCAACCTGTTCCCAGTCATAGAGGTGTAATTCAAGAAATTGAGAAAATGGGTCCTTCACTGTCATCTTGAATTCTTCATTCCACTCAGGGTTCAGATTATTCATCTTGACAGTAGTCTTCCTTGGAGGAATCCTGTCACCACTAAGACTCAGTTGAACATACGGATCAGAGGATCCAAGGAAGTCCTTTTTCAGGAGTTTCTGTGCTCTCAAAACCTTCACACGTAATATTCCAACAGGCTTCTTCACTCTTTCTCTATGACAACAAAAAACAGAAAACAATGTCTTACCCCTGTTGATGTTAATGAAGTAGTCTAGTAATAGGTTATTGACTTGAAGAAATGAAAACTTCTAGA
>JAMWEH010001624.1:0-35272 GCA_024721245.1 Mitragyna speciosa | reverse complement strand
AGGGAGTAGCATAATGAAACATGATGCAGGATCTTTAACAGGCATTCAACTAGGCTAGTTCACATACTGTGTTTATGGTTTCAACTTGAAGATTGGCAGGGAAATCAAATGGCTGAAGTGGTTTTATGAATCATCAAAGCAGGTTTAAAGAAGTAGAAGTAGTCCAGAGAGCTAGAGAAGGAAAATAGATTTTGGTTCTACATCTGATAGAGAAAATGAGAGTCTTGTATGAAAAGTTTCTTCATAAATTATGCCTTTCTGCTACAAAACACATATATATAGGGAGAAGACGCCAGTCTGACAACACAGGGAGCAGAGGAAAGAGAGTTTTGATTCTATACCTAATAGAGGAAAAGAGAGTTTTGATTCTATACCTAATAGAGAAAATGAGAGCTTTTTATGAAAATTTTCTTCATAAATTCTGCCTTTTTGCTGCAGAACACAGGCATATATGCAGAGAAAAAAAGCTAGTCTCGTCAAGACTTCTTAAAAGTTAAGCAAACTTAAAAAAAAAAGAAATTTGCTGAAAACTAAAAGCTAAAAGGTGCAAGCTGCTAGAAACTAGAAGATTCCAAATTGGATTTGGCTACTTTAGACTTTAGAGGACCAGCCATATTTGACTTAAAACCAACAGCTTGATTCTAAAAAAATTCCTAGTTTTCTGACACCAATGTATTTTGACAAAAGATTGCTGTCTACTTAGCTGTGAATACTTCAGTGGCTAAAATCACCAAAATACTTTTGACCTGCAAAAATAATTCTAAATCAGCTCCAAGTTTGAATGATGCCAAACAACAACATTAGCATGAGACTAAAGCTTTCTTTTCCTCTTGTACTCTCTCCATCTCATTGAACTAGTCATGTATATCATTTTTTGGTATCCCAAAATGTTTATAATGTTGAGAATCCTTCACAATATTTTCCATCGCTATCCCTTGTCTTATTGTAACTAATATAGTTACCCAATTCAAGATTTAAATTTTGGAGGGCAAAAATGTGAAGAAAGCACGAACATAATAATCAAAGCACTATTGTTAAAAAGTTAGATCCTCATAAATCAACAGTCAATATTGGACCAAGAAAGTGATGGTTCCATTTGGATATAAATTATTTGGAGAATTATTCAGAAAAATTATTTGGAGATTTTTGTTGACGTTTTGAATTAGGTGAAAAAGTGTTTGGATTGTGAATTTTTTTTTTTAAACTTGTTTGGAAAGTGAATAATTATTGTGAAAAAGTGTTTGCATTGTTCAAAAACTTTGTAACAACCTGTGCGACTTTTTTTCACAATTATGGCTACAAGGCAGCATTTTTTTCTTAAAAATGTGTTTGAAAAAATTGGAAAAGTCACGACCAATAAAATTAGATCCATACACAGTAGCTTTATGTTAACCAGCACTGGGCAACAGATGCTGAAGAGTAAATCAACGTCTCTCCAACATTTTCTGATGGATAGGCAAGATGGGGTGAAGAAATGAAAGAAAAGCCACTGTTCTCATCTTCCTTTTTGTCTTTTCATGTCTGATAGGATATATGCTTTTGTCTTGTTTTGAAGAAAAGACATATCAAGCACGAACATTTCAATTAAAAAAAAAAAGAACGGTTAACTTTTTTTTGACTCTCTTCTCAAAAATTTTTCCCACAAACCAAACACTACTTCAAAAGTTTTTCCCAAAAAATTCAGAATAATGCTATCCAAACTCACACAATATTTTTCATATCGAGGGAGTAATATTTTTCATATCTTCTTCTATCATTTGCATCATTTCTCCCCAGCTTGGAAAAAAATGGACTTTGGCAAGTTGAAGGAATGGTACCGCATTATTGTCAATAGGCTTGTCCATAGCTCAATAAGGGTGAGGTCCTCAATTTCGAATATATTGCTTATTTCTTGTCTTTGGGTAGGTCTAAAACATAAGCATTAGCATAAATACTTTTAAGAATCTTGTAAGGGCCAACTTTCCAATAATGGAGCTTCTTTTGCTTGCCAGTTTAGATACAGGTTGTACTTGTACCAAAACTTGATCAGCAACTTCAAGTTCTTTGTGGTAAGACCTCAAATATTTCTAAGTAGTCTATTTTTATTATGCTAAGGTCCCTATATTTTTTAATATTTATATGATATACCACAGGTCGGATCGAGTACTCGCTGGTTATTATTTTTCTGATCCGTATTCGACCTTAAATTTGCGGGTACCCGACCCTAGTTTGCCTTGTTGAGAGAAAGATGCTTCGGATACCCTATTTTTTGGATCGGATTAGTTTAGATCAAGCGAGTTTTCGTATCGGCAAGTTTCTTTGCCCACCCCTAATTAAAACTCAGGCCTCTCACTTTTTTTCCATTTTTCCCACTCGACGCTCCACTTAATCATCCACCATTCACTCACACTTCTAGAAAAAATCTTTCAATTTTTGTCTGATCGTTATCTAGTCAACGCATGACGTCACAAAAAACTCGGTCTCTCTCAATACTACGGCTTTGGGGCCTCACAAATGTCATTTTCCACAAGTTAATGGCTCTAATTTAATGTGGCAAAATGGACAGTCAAGATATGTGCTAGCTGGACCAAATTTGGATTCAAAAAGATAAAAACGAGGTGGCTTTGGGGGAAAGTGATTACACCATAATTTTGGACAGTTATACTAGAATACTAGACAGTTACACCAAAATGCTGAGTAATTACACCATCTCAACTTGCTGGAACTAAATCATTTTTAATATCCAAATTAGATGACTTATTGGTGCTATTAAAGATGGTAGAATTAGTGTAATTAACCAAACAATGCTGATGGCTAGGCTGACAGTGCAATAGCATGTGCTTTTGTTTATGGCTTCAGGATCTTGGGGTGGACTTTTTTGGTGGATGTGCACATATAGTAGCATTGAAATTGAAAATTGCAGTTATTTACCTTGGCTATGCGGTTTGAGAATCTAGTATTGTGTTAGAAATGGTAATTGCGATTGTGCAAGCTTGTAGAATTTATGAGTGTCTTTTGATGTGGATGGTTTTGTGGAATGAGAATATTAGCTTATTCAATTGGAAGTGTTCTTTTGTTTCATTTATTTATTTTATTTTGTTTTCCTTTAGGGGATAAGATCCTATTGTTTAGGATAAGATCTTTTCATTAGATTCTATCATGTCATTTAGGATAAGATCCTATTATATCATTAAGGATAAGATCGATATCATTTAAAATAAGATCTTATCATGGTAAGATCGATATCATTTCGTCTAGAAGGGGTCTCTGTAAAAGACGAGCTATAGGTCACAAGATGAATTCCTTTGTGTCTAGACCTGTGACAAGGTCCTGCGCTAAGGCCTATAACATCTTGGTATTAGAGCCTTGTGTCATGGGTGACACGAAGAATTTGGCAGCCTAGCTGGATGCTTTTATGGAACAAATAACTGCATGGCTATGCACGTTGGAGGAGGCAGGAAAAGGATCTGCTGGAAATAACATAGAGGGACAAAGTATTGGTAGCCAAGGGTGCAAACGAAGTTTGGAGGACAAATCCAAATCACAATCAGGGGGTTCCATGGTACCGTGGTACTCCAAGATGGAATTTCCTACTTCTGATGGCAATGTGAAAAATTATTCATAAATCAAAGAATTGTGGAAGGAGACAAAGTGGGCTTAGCTGCATTTCATCTTTTGGTAGAGGCACAATTATGGTTTGATCAAATGGAGTAGGAGGAGATGGAATTGGACTGGGGCCGTTTTAAGGAATACTGTCATGTGAGATTTACTTATGAGCAATAACTGTTTGGGAGAACTCGCTACCTTAAACAGACTAGGTCTGTTGAGGAATATCAACGTCACTTCCAATTGTTACTTGTTAGAATTTTTGATCTTAAACCTCATCAGCAAGTGAGCATCTCCACTGTTGGGTTGGTAGGAGAATTTCGGATTGACATTGAGATGTAGTAGCTAGGGAACCTTAGAATTGCCATGAATTTGGCTCGGACATTGGAACGCAAACAAAGAGTTTCTCTGGGAATTCTAAACCCACGAACCAACATGAGTTGGCCCAATCCCCAACCCATCAGCAACACTTCTGTTATCTCCACCAACAGGAGCTCTAATGCAAAGGGGAGAGGGGACAAATTGCAAAACCAATTAGGATTAGTAGTAGGGTAAGCTCTTTCGCACCCTACTCACCGGCAGTGCTTCTGTTATCTCCACCAACAAGAGCTCTAATGCAGGGGGGACAAATAGCAAAACTAGTTGGGAGAAGTAGCACAGTGAGCTCTTTCGCACCGTTTGTCAAGAGATTGACACGAGGAGAAATGGCAAAATGGAAGGCCTAGGGACTGTGTTATAATGGCGATGAATCCTATTCAGTAGGGCACAAATGTAAAAGACTATTTTAGATTGAGGTTCCGGATGATGAAAGTGAATCAGAGGAAGACATGACTGGAGATCCTAACATTTCTCTACATGCCATCAGAGGGATCCACAATTCATTTGCTATGCAGTTGTTAGCAAGGCAAGATGTCCTCAAGAAGATGTCACACGGGAACTAGTTGACCACTCTAAGAAGCTTATCTAGATTTGAGCTTGAGGACAAAGCTGAGAAGGGAAGCGATGATGTGGATGCTTTTGTGAAAAACCAATATCAGCTTATCCAATTAGAAGTTTTCTTTTGTTTCCTTTATTTATTTTATTTTGTTTTCCTTTAGTGGATAAGATCCTATCGTTTGGGATAAGATTTTATCATTTTAAGATCCTATCGTATTATTTAGGATAAGATCCTATCATATCATTAAGGGTAAGATCGATATCATTTAAAATAAGATCCTATCATTTACGCTCTCTATCCTTTGTTATTAGTAGACTATAAAAAGGTAGTGAGCATGAAATAAAGGCAAGCAAATTATTCTCTCATTGAGTTAGATTAGAATGGGACTTTGTTAAGGATGAGTCTACCTCTCTAGATTTACTATAGGTCACAAGAAGAACTTCTTCGTGTCTTAGACCTGTGACTATGTCCTACGCTACGGCCCATAACATCTTTCTATATCTTACATCATTGAGTTGTTGGCAGTGCTATAACATGTGTTGGCAGTTATGGCTTCAATATGTTTTGTTGTCCTTTTTTGGTGGATTTGCATACAGTAGCACTGAAGTTGAAAATTGCAGTTACTTTACCATGGTGGATGTGTATAATGGATTGTTGGAATTTTGTGCATATATGATGTGTGGTAACAATCTTCAAGAGGTGCAATTTGGTGGCCCAGAGGTGTATACAGAGTTGCTATTCACTTTGGCAATTGAAGGAAAGAAATGAATAAGAAAAATGACTATAATCTATTGTCTCATGAGGATTTATCTCAAATATCCTGCTTGTCTGGGCAATAGAAGTACGAAAATTAAACTATTGAAAAACCTATTGATAAAATCAATTATCGAGAAGTTTTCTTTTCTTGGTTCATCATAAGTTCGCATTCTTTAGAATTTTTTTTGTCATTGTTTACATGTAGAATCCGTTTCTCTCCAGTTGAAAGTAGCACTTACTCTGTACATGTTTCAATGTTTTCGAGGGATAATTTCACATACCTCTCTTGAGGTTTGCCATAATTACAAGAACCTCTCTTATGATTTTGAAAATTACACTTATACCCCCTGTGTTTATATTTTTTTATAACAAAACAAATCCATTTTGATAAGGTATTACAAAACCACCAATTAAATATCCTAAAATGTCTTTAATTGCTTTTAAAAACGAGCAATAAGTAAAAAAAGTAAAAAAACCCTAAAAACCAAAGTTTTTTACGCCTTTAGTTGGGCCTCCCAAGCTATTTATGCATTTTTTTGCAATAAATTTGTCTGCTCTTTCTTATTAATATGTTTGTTTGAAAGATTTTGATAGATAAGGTAGATTTATTTATATTAGTCATATATCTGAATTTTAAATAGTTGAATTTGGTGGAGATTGAAAAATTGTTGTAAGAGTGTAAATCTTTTTGGCATTTTTAATCAGTAATTAATTAATTTGTTAAGGTTTATTTTTCTTTTTTAAAAGCAATGAATTATATTTTAGGGTGTTTAGTTAGTGTTTTTGGGATACATTATCAAAATGGGTTTGTTTTGTTATAAAAAATATAAACACAAAAGGTATAAATATAGTTTTTAAAACTTGAGGGAAGGTAAGTGCAATTATGACAAACCTCATGGGAGGTATGTGAAATTATCCCTGTTTTGTTATCAAGAATCCATGTATGTCTCTTGCAAATGCCCTTTTGGATTGGTGACTGGGTATTTGAACTTCGGTTATCTCTTCCATTCTAACAAGCTATAAATTGGCATTCTATCTGAATGTGGATTTTCTATGCTCTCATGGTTTTAATCAACCTTGGATTACATACTTATAATTGTTGACTTGGTTGTCTTATTACCAATAAAGGAAAAGCAGGGTTATGTTTGTTAGTCTCTCCCTCTCCAATTTTTATTTTATTTTATTTTATCTATTTTTTGGGAAAAAAGTCCCTCTTTTAAGTTATAGCTTCCAGAAGTAACTTCCAAAAATTAAAACAAAAAAATAATTGCAAGTTATTAACTATGTAATGTGAGTTAAGAGTCTTTTGAATTATATAATTTTTTGGCATGTATTTATAATTTTATGTAAATGTTGAATTATATATGCATCAATATTTTTGTTTGCACACACATTGAGTACGCCAGTACTAGTTCAATATTAGATGGTCATTTTTCCAACAAATAGGTAGTGTGTGATTTTAGTTTCCTTATTATATGAGCTTGTCTGCTCGTCTGCTCGTCTTCCTAAGAAAGTATTACTGTTTTGATTGTCTTAGACAGAAAAGGTTGACCTGGAGAACACAGTAGTCGACGAGAGTCAAAGACAATTGAAAGGGGCATCTAGCAGATCAAGGCAAGACAAATACAGCGGTAAGGCTAATCACGGTTTTATCTTTCATTGCATTGGTTTACAGATCTTGTACGATCCTGTAGTTGGGGAATTTTGTGGGATTCCCTCATTTTATAATCTTTCTTTCTTTACCTGCTCTTTGCATAAATCTTTCCCAAAGAAGAAGAGGAAACCGTTATTAATTTTGCCTGATTAAGTGTTTTCCTTATTTTTTTTTATTTTGTGAAACAGGATTTTCTCTACAATAGCTATTTTCCTAGGCATTAGTGAAAGTGGACTTGAGATCGAGTCAGGAGTCATTTGAAACTGGTTTGATTGGCACCCCCTACATGCATGCAAATTATAGAGAATAAGAAATTAAATTAATTTGAAATCGAAATGGCGTTATTGCAAAACAAGGAGAGGTCTGCCAAATCTGCCATTATGGAGATTTAGAGTTCCATTTTTGTCTCTAATATTTTTTCATCATACGTGTAAAAGTAGAGGCAAAACTCAATAATGCTAGACTGAATGGGTAAATCAACAAGTATAGCGTGCAAATTATTGAAACAATGACAGGCTAAAATATTGTAGCATTGTAACAATCAAATTTCGTTTGACTTACAAAATATCCTAAAGGAAACAACTAAACTGGTTACCAAATCGGAACAACAGTACACTAGCCAAGTTAGGGAAACAACCCAGAGCAAATCTTTACCATGTATGTTTGAAGTTACTGAGCCTGATAAAAAAAAACGAAAAGATCGGAAGATTACAAAGATTGAAGAAAGCATCACGGGAAAGCAATGATAAAGTAGAAGAGTGTTACCTTTATGCACTTCAATTTCTCTGAAATTTGGAAGTACAAGAGGAAAACACCAAAATGTTTTCAGGTTCATCTTATGTCTTCTAAAAGGAACAAAAAAACTGTGAAATAAACAGAATAATAGAGGAAAAAACCTCCCTGACGTAATGCAGCTCAAGATCTTTATATAAAAAATGGAAAAATCTCAGCAAATAAGAAACGCGGAAAATTAGAACTTCTTTTTTAGGATACCTTCACCCCTTTCTTGTCCTCTTGTACACCACTTTTGTTCTTCACATTTCTCTAATATGTTTTGCTGCTGCTTCCCGTTTGTCATTCTCAGTAAGAATTTTTTATGTTCCATTTTTCAGTCATCTAGCACCATTAAAATGCAAAAGTAAATCACACAAGTCAATATAATTACAATAAGAACGACAGCATCCCTCTTGTTCAAAGTATATATGTCCCATATAACACCTGTTTAAAAGTTTTCATTTTATAGAGGTTATGACCTTTCACAAGGGAAAAGTGGAGGTAATTTCTTAAGGCCTTGTTCCATGGCACTTTAACCTTCAGCATGAATCCCTCAGTGTGCATTAGACGTGTAACATTGAAGTATTAGCATCATACAAATTATAGAATGTGCAATCTATAACACCGTAATGGAGAGGCATAATTCATATTCTAAGAATCCTTCCAAAGTATGAGGTAAGATTCTTTGCAATAAATTCAAAGGGTATGCTGAACAAAATCTCCTAGAAACCAAAGTATCATATGCTGAAACAAAAAGTTTATGTTATGAGTAACTTACCATCATGTTTTCTTCTTTTTATTTTTATCTACTGTGTAACTTTACAGCCTTAATTGTGAAAGCATGCTGTTGTTTGGATGCTCCATTACCTTCCATAACAATCTACCAACAACAATTTACTTGCCTGAAAGACTTCTATTCCTGGCCGCTTTGTCAAATGTTCAAGATAAAGGCATAAAATTCAGAAAGCATACAACAAAAACAGCAGCAGCAGCAGCAGCAACAACAACAGAGCTTTTAGCCCAACTATGTAGGGTTGGCTATATGGATCAAAGACATGTTCTTATTGAAATTTACATGTAGCATGTCTTTTTAATAGTTTCTTTCTAATTATTTTTAGGTCTTTCCCTTCCCTTTTTAATTCGAGTCAAGACTTCTCTATTTTCTATACTCCGTATTTTGTCATCTAGAGGTCTCCTATGCACATGTCCAAACCATATTAAGTGTAATTCTCTCATCTTCTCATCTATTGATGCTACATCTATTTTCCTTCTGATGCATTTATTACTTATTCTATCTAGTCTAGTTGTGTGTCCGCACAGCCATCTCAACATTATCATTTCTGCTACCTTCATTTTTTGTTAATGTTCACACTTAGTCACCAACATTATGATCCATAAAGCATTGCTAGTCTTACAACTGTCTTATAAAATTTTTCTTTCAATTTTAGTGGAACTTTACAAAGTATGGATGACACTTCTTCATTTGTTCCAGCCCGCTTGAGTTTCATGTTTAACATTTTTATCTATTCCCCCATTTTCATCAATGATAGATCCTTAAAACTTTTTGAATGCCTTTAGTTCATGCCTATCATTTCCACACTTACCTTATATCCCTTCTATGATTACTAGTGGCACTCCATGTATTTTGTTTTGACCTTAACTTATGGTAAAACCTTTTGATTCCAATGCCTCCCTCAAATCTTCTAGCTTGGCATTTACTCCCTTCCTTGTATCATCGATTAAAACTATATCATCTGCAAACAACATACAATTAGAAATGGCTTTCTATAGATGTTTAGTAATCTCGTCTATTATTAAGGCAAAAAGGTATAGGCTCAAAGCTGATCCCTAGTGTAAAGTCGAAAATTCACTTGATATCTCTACTAATATCCTGGCATATGTTGCTACATCTTGATACATTTCTTTTATAGCTCCTAAATAAGCTACCGTTACCCTTCTCTTTTCTAGTACATGCCACATTATCTCTCGAGTAATTCTATCATATGCCTTTTCAAGATCAATAAATACCATAACTAAATCTTGTTTTCTCTCCTTATAATGCTCGTATAAGCTTCTTATTAAATGTATAGCTTCTATTCTAGACTTCCTTAGCAGGAAACCAAATTGATTTTTTAATATCTTAGTCTCTTTTCTTAACCTTGTTTCTATTACTCTTTCCAGAGTTTCATAGTGTTGCTCATTAATTTAATACCCCTATAATTTGCACAGTTTTTATATCTCCTTTATTCTTATATAAAGGTATCAATTAATTGCCATAAATAACTTTGTAAGCCATGTAATCGCAACTTTTGTTAGGCATTTACATACTTCAATTGGAATATCATCGGGATCAACTGTTTTATTATTTTTAATTTTTCAATGCTTGTGCTACTGTTAAGTGTTTGATTTTGCGTAATAGGTAAAATTTCTATTTTCTTAGATTGGCCTAACTCACCTAATGCGACTTCAGTACCATTGATTTCATTAAATATGTTATAGAAGTATGTCTTATATTGATCTTTTATTTCTTTGTCATCCACTTGAACTTCTCCATTTTCATCTTTTATATATACAATTTGTTTAAATCTCTTGTTTTTCTTTAGTATCTAATCTTTTAGAAAATTCTTCAAAGGCCTTTGTCTTTGCTTGATTGATTACTTTTTTCACTTCCTTCTTAGCGATTTTATATCATTCGATATTTTCCTCATTTCTACAACTGTATAATATTTTGTAACTTGCTCTTTTTGTTTTCACTTTTTCTTGAATTTCTTGGCTCCACCACTATGATTTGTTAATCCATTAATTTCCACTTGACTCTCCCAATGTCCATTTCGCAATTATTTTTATTTGGTCAGTTACATTTTTTCATTTGTTCTTTGCTTCTTTTTCTACCTTCCAATTAATGGTTCCTAACTAGTCTTTCATAAAATTATTTCTTGTAGTTTTATTTTTTAAGTTCCATAAAAAAATATTAACCTATGTTGAGCACTGACTTTCACTAGGTATTACCATACAATCTTTACATATTTTTCTATTGCTCTTTCTGATTAATAAATAATCAATTTGTGATTTATTAAAATCGCTTTTAAATGCAATTAAGTGTTCCTCTCTCTTTTTAATCAAGGTATTACCTTAACCCCGATGGACCCTATGATTCTCCTCATTACCCTCCCCTAAATGCCCATTTAGATCCTCGCCATGACAATTTTCTCATTTTGAGGTATAGTCTGAACTATGACTTCTAGTTTTTGGTGTTTTTGAGGTTTTGATAGATGTTAATCATGCCTAGCTTGTTGCAAAGATAGTCAATCCGAGTTCTGTTTAGAGCTTTTGTGCAAATATCTCCCAATTGTTCTCTGGTCTTTACATGTTTTGTGGAAACCAAGCCTTGTTTATTTACTCACGGAAAAAATGGCAGTCAACTTTGATATGTTTAGTTCATTCATGGAATACAGGATTAGAGGCAATATGAAGCGTAGCTTGATTATCACACCACAATTTGGTTGTGGCTAAAACCTTAAAGCCTAGTTCAGTCAAAAGTTGATGAATCCACATTATTTCACACGCAGATTGCACCATTGCTCTGTATTCTGATTTAGCACGGGATCGTGAGGCTGCATATTGTTTCATACTTTTCCATGATACTAAGTTTCCTCCAACAAACACACAATATCCTGAAGTAGATTTGCGATCTTCCTTGGATCTTGCCCAATAAACATTTAAAAAACACTAAATCTTAGTATGGCCATGATCATTAGACAAGATTCCGCGTCCAGGTGCCCCTTTCAAATAGCACAAAATCTGTTCCACAGCTGCCCAATGATCAACTGTTGGTGAAGACTTGTATTGACTCACAATACTAACTGAGTATGTAATGTCAAGCCGAGTCCTTAAATAATTCACCATATTTTGTGAGTTGCAAATTAGGCATCATTGGTGTACTACATAGTTTAGCCCCCAATTTACTCGTTTCAGACAACAAGTCAAGCACATATTTTCTTTGTGATAAGAAGATTCCTGTTTTACTTCTTACTACCTCAACACCCAAGAAGTACTTTAACATTCTCAAATCTTTTGTATGAAACTGGCTGTGAAGAAAGGACTTGAGGGATGAAATACCTGAAGTATTGATGTAGGAAAAGATTGAATTATTCTTGCCTACGAATGCAAGCGGAAGATCGAGAGGGATTGGCACTGTTCACGGATGAACAGTATGTGAATAGTAACGCTACAGTAGCGTGAACAGTGTTAGAGTAAAGAAGAAAGAGGAAACTTGAGAAATCTCAAGAAACAAAACAAACTAAAACAAATAAACTGAAACTTTATTAATCAATCTTTCTCTCTCTACTAGAATAGTCTAATAACAAAGGTATTTATAAACTTATGACTTACCTAAAAGAAAGAAGTCTATTATAAATAGAATTCCTATTTCCTAAGAAAACAAAACACCTATAGAATATTCCTATAACAACTCTAACTCTAATTAGTTACCTAACATAATTGAATAACTAAATAAAATAAAAACATAGTTGCTGGAAAAATTCCTGCGAACATGTAAAAGACTAAAATACCCCCGAGACACGAATTCTAGAATAATGACTCTTAAAACATCTACTAATGACACTAATTTCATCTTAAGACCCTAGGGATCACCATGGACACCTCCTTTTAGACCAAAATTCCTTCTTGCTTGCAAGTGGTCTTCTAGCTTTAGTTATAGGCTTTCCAGAGAGGATATTTTTTATCCAACCAGCTTATAGCTGCTGCATCATCTCTCCCCCGCTGAAAAGAACTCGGCTCTGACGAGTTAGGATGTGGTCCAAGAATACCATCTCCTTCGAGGTAAGCAGTTTCAAAAGGAATGACCTTTTGAGCTTAGTTGGCCTCAAATCCTTTGATGGAACAAGTTTCAAGTTGAGATCCCCTTGTTTAAAGCTGTATGTGTTATTATATCCACAGTGTTGCACTTTTCTATCAAAAAGCCAAGGTCGACCCAATAAAAGATGACAAACTTTCATAGGCAATACATCACACTCAACATTCTCAATTAATCCTCCAATAGAATAAGTGACCAAACACCTCTCGGTTACTTTAAGATTGGAATTGTTAACCCAAGCAACCTTATACGGACTAGGATGTGGCTCAGTTTGTAATCCCAATTTATTTACAGCATCTTCCGATATGGCATTGCTGCAGCTTCCGGGATCAATAATCATGGTGCACAATGCTCCATTACATCGAACACGAGTATGAAAAATACTACTTCGTCGCCAATCTTCAGTTTCATTGTCCTTTTGGGTACTAAGAAGAGGGCGTAAAACTAGATAAGGCTGTTCATTGTCATCAGAACCTTGCTCGTCTTCATCGTCTTCTTCAGCTTCCAAAAGAATAATCTCCTTTTCCCTTTCTTCAGAGACAGCATCAATATGGAAACTCTTCTTGTTTGGACATTGCCAACTCATATGACCTGGAAGTCCACATTGAAAACAACCATCCTTGCTAGCTTTCTTGCGATCATCAACACTGGGAGCCTTACCTTTAGGATCAGATGACCTTATGCTACCTTGTATGGTGGCTGGTTTGTAAAAATCAGCACCAGATTTCACACCTGAAAGACCATTAGACGTAGGAACTCGCAAAGAAGATATAGTAGAATATTCAGTTTCGATTTGGCAAGCAATACGTATAGTATCACTCAACGTAAGAAGCACAACAGTAGCTAATTTTGATGAAATCTGTGGTTTCAATCCCCTTTTATATGAAGCAATCATGATATCTTCGTCCCATTCAAAGTCACTATGAGTAGATAGACGATAGAACTCACTAGTGTATTCATCAACTGTCATGTTTCCTTGCCTTAACTGCATAAATTGAAGATGAACTCTTTGCTTGTAATCAGAAGGAAGGAAGTGGCGCGTCATAGCATGCTTCATCTCCTCCCAAGTGTGGACATCACCCAATCCCATTCTCCTACGGTTGGCTTGTTCCTTAATCCACCACACACGTGCAGTCCCCTTCAACTTTGCTTCAGCAAAATAAAGCTGCCGGATCTCACACATTCCATACCACCGAAAATAGGACTCTAAACTATGCACCCAGTCAAGAAAAACATCTGCATGACCATCCCCATAAAAATCTGGAACATCCAACTTGACTCCTTTGCTGAAATCATGTCGAATATCCATATTATTATTATGGTAAAACTGATTTTGAGGTGGGAGGGGAGCTTGAGGTTGGAATTGTGTTTGAGGTGCAAAGTAAGATGTATTAGCTTGTCTGGAAGGGAAAATTCCTTGAGATGAACCAGCAGGAAATTGGAACTGTTTCGGAATTGCTGTAGAGGTATGGCTGTTTTGGATAATAGGTTGATAAATTGGTTGAGGATTGTGCTGAAAAACAGGCTGAGAAACAGGTGGTAAACTTGATTGAGAGATAGGTTGAAGAATTGGTTGGGATATTGGCAAAGCAAGAGGTTGGGAATGGAAATTTGACATTGATGTGGTTGAAGCTAATTGAAGACAGCAACTTGTATCTTTTTCCTCCTTGCTGTGGCCTGCTCCAATTTTCTGCTTTCCCAACAATAAGGCTTCAATTCGGTCAAGTCTACTATCAACAGAGGATTGCAAGACTTCAAATTTTCTATCAATATCTTGCACTTTATCCTTTAAGACAGCAACATCTTTTTGGGTAGCCTCATGGTCTTTTGATAAAGCTTCAAATCTTGAAGATAGTTCTGCGTTGGTAACCATAATTATGGATGATGACGAAGAAAAGATAGTTAATCAAGAGGAGGAAAGTTTGAGCTCTGATACCAAACTGATGTAGGAAAAGATTGAATTATTCTTGCCTACGAACGCAAGCGGAAGATCGAGAGGGATAGGCACTGTTCACGCATGAACAGTACGTGAATAGTAACACTACAGTAGCATGAATAGTGTTAGAGGGAAGAAGAAAGAGGAAATTTGAGAAATCTCAAGAAACAAAACAAACTAAAACAAATAAACTGAAACTTTATTAATCAATCTTTCTCTCTCTACTAGAATAGCCTAATAACAAAAGTATTTATAAACTTATGACTTATCTAAAAGAAAGAAATCTATTATAAATAGAATTCCTATTTCCTAAGAAAACAAAACACCTATAGAATATTCCTATAACAACTCTAACTCTAATTAGTTACCTAACATAATTGAATAACTAAATAAAATAAAAACATAGTTGCTGGAAAAGTTCTTGCGAACATGTAAAAGACTAAAAAACCCCTAAGACACAAATTCTAGAACAATGACTCTTAGAACATCTACTAATAATCTAATGACACTAATTTCATCTTGAGACCCTAAGGATCACCATGGACACCTCCATGGACACCTCCTTTTAGACCAAAATTCCTTCTTGCTTGCAAGGGGTCTTTTAGCTTTAGTTATAGGTTTCCAAAGACGATATTTTTTATCCAACCAGCTTATAGCTGCTGCATCAAGTATCACTCCCAATAATGACAATATCATCCACGTATACAACTAGCAGAATAACACCTCCCTCAGATTGTAAAACAGAGTGGTCAAATCCGCTTTTCTTCATTCCAAACTTCTCAACTGCTTGACTAAATTTTCCAAACCAAGCACGTGGACTCTATTTCAGCCCATATAGAGACTTGCGAAGACGACAAACTTTCCCATATTCCCTCTGAGCAACAAAACCAAAAGGTTGCTCTATATATGCTTCCTCTTGAAGATCTCCATTTAATAGAAGGACCAATTATGAGTGGCTGTCACAGAAATGAATAACTTGATAGATGTTAACTTAACAACAGGAGAAAAAGTATCAGAATAACCAACTCCATAAGTTCTACAAGACGAGCCTTTAAATGAGAAACGAATACATCAGGATGTACTTATGATTGCAAACACTTATTTATATCCAATAGCCTTCTTCCCTACATGTAAATATACTAGGTCCCAGCTACCATTATCATCTGGAGCCTTGATCTCCTCTATCATAGAATATGCCATCCAGGATGGGATAAGGCTTCAGGAGAGAGAAACAAGAGATGCAACAAAGTAGCAAGCAGAGGATGACAAATGGTTATAAGACACAAACAAAGAAATAGGGTAAGTACACTAATGCTTACCTTTTCGAAGAGCAATAGGAAAATCATCGCTTGATATTGGATTAGATGGCGAAGGATCTGGTGCAGGAAATGTAGTAGGAGGATTTTGCCTTCTAGAATAGACTTGAGTGATGGGTGGATGAGTAGGAGTAGATTCTGGGAACATGATTGTGTATGCTAACACATCATTATCCTTCCCTTGACTTGTAGGTGTGGGGAGCAACGAGAAAGTTGTATGTTCGTGAAAAGCGACATCAACTAGCAGAAGATACCTGTTAAGGCTAGTACAATGACATCTATAGCCCTTTTGAATGCGGGAGTAGCCAAGAAAAATACACTTCAAAGATTTGGGATCTAGTTTTGTGAGGTGAGGACAAACATCATGATCAAAACACATAGATCCTTGGGATGTTTCATCTAAGATGATTCCACATTTATTGTTGACCACAATCGGTACTCTGGCCAACGAAGATCCTTGGGAAGAATCTTTATTGTAAAAGATAGAACAGAGAACCTATATAAACAAAGAATTCACTAGACCATATGAACCTGTGAAAACAAAGAATTCTCTAGACCATAGATCTTTTAAATTCAGATAAGGTGATAGAAAACCGGTTTTTGCTTATGTTGTATTTTCTGTTCAGCATCAACTCTACCAAAATGACAGGGAAATCTTTCCTTGCCAATTCGAGTCCAGTTCTGAAAGGCTTCTATTCTAATATTGATAGTATGGAGAAAGCATAAGTTCGGTGGCTTTGAGTCAGTTACATTCTTCTCAATTCATCTATCTGCTTAAACAGAAGAAAACAATTTGCCAAGATCATTAGCAAATGTAATCTTTCTGTTACATATCTAATTAGTGTCTATGTTTTATATCAATTTTTCTCCTGTAGGCATTCTTAGTCTCTGACTCACTTTACATATGTTTCTCTCAGTTTCATCGCATGAATGCTATAGCCTTGTAGCCTACTCTGTTTTGTTGCATCTAACTTCTGTACAAAATTAGAGCATTGAGATTGGAAAGTGGCAGTTGCAAGAGGAGAGCTTGTGTGCGTCTTGGGATTTTAACCATGAATTTCTGAAGCTCCTTGTTGCTTTTTCCCAGAGGCAAGTGCCAGTGAATCTGAAGATGATAACGAAAGAGTTGCTGCAGAGGAGGATACAGATGAAGAAGATAACACCTTCTTTGACACAAGGGATTTCTTGTCTTCAAGTTCCTTCAAGAGCAATGGATCTGATTTTCGCACATCATCTTTATCATCTGATGAAGATGAATGTTATGCTTTTGATACTGATGATGGTGTTGATCCTGATATTAAATTTGCTGGTGCTAACTTTCCCTATATAAAGCGTCGCAAGAAGTTACCTGAACCTGTTGAAAAAGAGCAAGGTGTAAGTTTATGGTCGATGATTAAAGACAACATTGGGAAGGACCTCACAAGAGTCTGTCTTCCTGTCTACTTCAATGAACCTCTGTCTTCTTTGCAGAAGTGTTTCGAGGATTTGGAGTATTCATATCTAATTGATCGTGCCTACGAATGGGGGAAAAAGGTATGTTCATATTGAGAGAAAAATATTACTTCTTTTTGTTTGACATCTCTTTTTTTCATGCTCATTCATTGCAGTTCACATCCTTAGTTTGAGTTGATCTCAGTTTATGTGAGCTTGAATTGCTGGTTAACTACATAACATTATTTTTTGACTTTCTCCTTCCATATAATCTGTGTTTAAAAGAGTTCCTTGTGTTTAAACAAATTTTCTCTTAACATATAATGGAGTATGTTGAAGATTGCATATTGTCATCAAACAAAGCTGATATGACAGCTGTAAGGCACTTCAGTTGAAGACTTTAATCATTTCAGTTGTGAGGCATGTTTATGTATTCCACTGGCTGGGATGGTACATCTTGGAGTCCATTAATCCCAATGTTCAGGTTTCTTGAGAACATAAGTTAAATGCAAGACAAGAAGTGAGGTAATGATGTAGGACAGAAATGCCTAAAAAATAATAGGAGTGAAGAAGTACAAATTTGAAAAAATGATGTCAATTTGAAGCTGATCTATATTCAGGTTTATGTTGCTGTTTTGGATAGATTGTAGGCTAAGTGTATTTTTGTAATTCAGCATATGCTGCACTGGTCACAGCTTTGTAGGAGCTGAAGTAATCTTGGTAGCTAGCTAGATTATGTTAGAAATTGCTCTTTGATGGAGTCAAAATTTAGATGCTGAAGTAAAAAAGGGCTGTTGACACTAACTTCAGGTGTTAAGTCCAATTTGGCTTCTTACTTTTCTATGAAGGGCAGATTTAATGAAATGAAGAACTTTCAGAGATGAACCTTCTTCTTTTATTAGTTATGAATCCTCTTTTCTTACTTCCCTGAATTCTGCGGCTGTTCTATTCCTTAAAATCCTACTACTTCCTCCTCTTCTCTGTTTTCTAGACCCATATTTCTCAAATCTATTGTCTACAGCTGTAAACTGCACATTTGTTCACCAAGTTCTACTTTTGGTGCTGAAACCTACAAGATCCTGCATTAATTTTGGCATCAGAGCCTAAGGTTTCGCCCACCATGTTTTCTCTAGGTTGAAGGTCCTACAATCTTAAACCAGTAGCTTCATATCATGATCAAATTCTGAATGAGTGTTATGCCTTAGGACAGGGAAACATATTTTTGTGGGACTATATACCGAAATTGCAAGCTATAACTTGTAACGTCTCAAAAATCGACTTAGTCCTCACTTAGCAATTGCTAACTTCAAGGTTTGTGATAACATATTAGGATGGAGTTGTAAGAAGAGACTTTCTACAACCTAGAACAAGCTTAAAGAGCAGCTAGTTATGTTGACAAGAAAAGTATATACTGTCTAAATTTCATGAGATGTGTCTGGGTAAACAAAATAGCAAACAGAGGCCTTAGGAAGCTTGGGGTTGAATATGAGAGCTCTGTGCTCTCCAATGTCCAACCAGCTAAAGCTGTTTAGCATTTGTCCAGAAGAGCATAGGACCTTTGTTAGAAAGCTGAGGAGAGTCTGAGCTGCAGAAGTTCATCTTCACCACACCAACAAGACTCCGAGAAGGTTGATACAGATGAGATAGTCAAAGTTGGTAAGCAAGTTATGCCTCTAGATTCATTGTCTGTACAAGATGAAATAGGAAACAGAGGTCTGTACAAGATGAAATAGGAAACAGAGGTCTAAAAGATTGAAGCTGTGGCCAAAGATTCAGAATTATCTATTGTTGAGCTGAAAGAACTTTCAGACATGCATTTAGTTTCAACAACATCTTGCAATATAAATGATGTTTGCCAAATCAATGCAAAGGCTGTTGTTAAGAATTTTGCCAAGGTGGTCAATGCTGAAACTAACAAGATGGCTTTTCAGGAATTTAATGCAAATGAAGAGTTTGGAGGAAATGATGCTTTATGGGAAGAAGATATTAAATCATCAAATGTTGAAGTTATTGCACTAACAAGATTCTGCGAAGGAGTGAAGCCAAAACCAAACAAGATTGATCATTTTACCCCAAATCAAGAGCCTCTTACTCCCTTCATTTACTAACCTTGTCATTCTTGATATTTTGGGATGTCCAAAAATAATGTCACTCCCTAAAAATATCAAACTTTATCAACTTTTTCTTTCCTCAAACATTTGAATTTTATCTCCAATTTTTCAAACACTATGACTTAGGTTTATTGAATATGCAAGTAATTCTTTTACAAAGACACGCAAACAAGTAATAAAAATAATCCAATACCACTTTTTTGGCAAGTGCACCAGTCGTTTGTAGTAGGGGAATGTTAGGGTTGATCCCACGAGGAAACAATATGTTGCAATTATCAAAGCTATTTACTTGTTTTATTATTTAAACAATCAAACTTTAATATAAGGGTTGAACTAATTCAAACAATTAATAAAAAAATCAACTTCAAAATAAACAATTATTGGAGAAAACTTGTTAAACCTGAGAGTTTAGTGAATAGAATCCATTAAAGGTTACAATATATGAGATTCAAGATTATAGCCTTTGTTATTTCTACACTTGTTTAAAATTAAATTCCAATTGTACCCAAAACTAGATTTCTCTACGAATTGATGGCTACTAACACTTCAGCTTTCCTCCTTTCGGGGCAAAGACAATAAGTGCTAGTTCATTTAGTTCATGAAATTGTGTTTGTTCAATCAATAACAAGCCTTAATCCACCTAGGAATACGACACGACTACTTTCGTCTGCTTACTATTTAGGTTCCATTTACTTCTTTTTATTGTTAAGTGCAAGTTTTCTTGTTAAATAATGACTAAGATGATTTGCAATTAGTAGCTAATCAATTAGAAATTATGAAAACAAAGTAAATGAACAAACAACAATAAGGTAGGACAAATAATCTTAAGCTACTCATATCAATAGCTTCAACTAACCCTAGAACTAATATCTTAGTTCAACATACATAAGATAAAGTTAAAGCACACAAACTCAAAGTAGCATCCATTTAAGCAATAAAATTGAAAGACTTAAGGTAAGAAAAGTCATATTCTATTGAAGAATATGGCTCAAAGTCTCCTCAATTCCTTCCTTCAAATTGGATTGGTACAAGAGTAGCTCTCCAAGTCTTTAAATACAAGACGTGAATATTATTGACTTAGAGAATTTCCTAGTACTAATATTCTTTTTATCACTAGGAAGTCTTAAGACTATCCAAGTATATCTAAATGAGTCTTTAAAGTCCTCAGTTTATAGGAGAATTAACCTCAATCAGCTTGGAAACAAAATGAGTGTTTAACAAATTGCAGCTTGCAGTTGGCCGAAATTCCATGGCGGTTAGGATCCGTGGACCAAGATACTTTTTTTTTTGGAGGGGGGGGGGGGGGGGAAGGGGGGATCTAGGTCCATGGATCACCCAATTAGGCAAATTAAATGATAGTCCTATCCTCCAAGGCCTAATGACAATTTTGTGACATTGATTTATGAATTTCTTGGTGAAATTGTGATCAAAATTCTCCAAAACGTTAAATAATTAACTTCCAAGTTTTGTGAGACTATTGACACAATGTTGAACCAATTCACAATGGGAGAAGTTGTGGTCCAAATGATTCAAATTGTGTTTGAATATCAAAACCCTGCAAAATCTCATAAACTTATGCATTAATTTGTTCAAAATATAAATTTCATCTCACAACTTTGATCCTTGGGAGAAGAATCCTAATTCTGAAGCAAACTCTAATTTAAGAAAACATTATCAAAATGAGCCAAATTCATGTTAAAAAGCCCTAAAAACACACTAAACATATATTAGACATATATTAAAATACTTAATTTTTACACTTATCACACCATAATAATGATGTAAGTCAAATGATGTAAAGTAAAAAAAGATTTTTTAAATTCCTAAAGTTCAGTGCCACCCACCGGGAACCTTAGTGCAATAGGAGGAGTAATTTATATTCCAGCTTTTGACTTTGTTCTCTCAATCATGTTCTATCGAAAGGAAGAGAACTTTGATATTCATAGTTTTCTCTCACTAGCACAAGGAAAGTTCATACATTTTAAGTCCTTTCATGACCAGTGGATTGTCATACTTCTTCAGAATGCGAGATTGAGTTTTCTTTCAAAGGGGAGACTAATGCAAGATAGTAATGTTTGGAAGATGATAACTAGGAAGAAACTTAATTTGAAGAATATTCCAATTTGGAGTTGATCTGTATCCTATATTTAGGTTTATGTTGTTTTGTGTAGATAGTAGGATAAGGGTTATTTTGTAATTCAATACGTACTGAAATTGGTCACAGCTTTGTGGAGGCAGTAGTAGTATTAGAAATTGGTTTTTGCTGGAGTCGAAGTTTATGTGCTAAAGACAAAAGGGGCGTGTTCAAGTTGAATTTGGCTTCCTATATCTTCTAACTTTTGAAAGTCTTGTTTGTTAGTTTACTTAGTACTTTAGAATCCTTGATCTCAAAAGAATTATTTTCTCTATGGGTATATACATAGCTATATTGTAATATAGATCTTAGACATTTTTAAATGAAATGAAAAATTTTCAGAAACGAACATCCCCCTAAGTTTTTTCCTTTCCTCCCTTCTCTAGTCCTCCTCCTCATCCTCCTCCTCCTCCTTTTCTTCTTACTTACCTAAATTCAGCAGCCTTTCTATTATGCAAAATCCTTCTCCTTCCTCCACTACTGATTTGATTTCTACACCTATAACTCTCAAACCTATTTGCTACCTATATAAATTGCATATTTATTCACTAAGATTTGGTTTTGGTGCCAAAATCTACAAAGATTCGCTAAGCTCTAGTTTTGGTTCATAATATTATTCACTTTTATCCTTGACACTTTTATAATACTTGATTGTCAGTTTCCCACAATAGTATTAAGCAACCTAAAGGTCTTTGACTGAAAGCTTTTTTGGTAATGAACAGATCTCGTTTATTGCCTAATGAGCACGAATAGATAGTTTACAATAATCTTTAATTGTCTCTAGGGCATAAGTTGCACTCTCTCCAATTTTTTCATAATGTAATTTTATATCATCTATTTTTGAGATGTGTTCGCTATCGTTCCACTAATTTCTAATTTGTTATCAACTTATAACATGATAGGGCAATATGCTTATGAGGATTTTAAATGTAGCGGCATTTGCAGTATCTGGATATGCTTGTACCGAAGGAAGGAGTTGCAAACCATTTAATCCACTATTGGGGGAGACTTACGAGGCTGATTATCCTGATAAAGGCCTCCGGTTTTTCTCAGAGAAGGTGAATTCTATTCCTTGATGTAATACGTGTTTTTCTTTTTAGCAATTTAACCTGTTTTCTTTTTGTTGTGATTTCGGCATTTCTTATTTTTTTGAGCCTCTAGTATTGTATAGGTAACATTATTCAAATACTCTGGTATCTTTTAGGGAGAAGGGTAAGTTTAACTAAAATATTGCAATAGGGAAAGCTCCCACACCTTTTATGCTGCCTGTAGTATAAATGCTTTCTGCTATAATTGCTACTAAAGCACTATAGAAAGTCCCATTTACTTTAAATATCCATTAGGAATGTAGAAATTTACGATGTGGTAACATGAAGCCACAGCTTGAAAAGAATTCACGTGAAATTACAAGGGAAGTGCAGTATTATATATTTACCGGACATGTGAAACCTGCTAGCCAGTGGAATGTTCTACCCTACATGTCCAAGACGCTCACAGTTGGTGTACATCTTAGTGCTTACAAACAATCCAGTGACTCCAATATTAAGCCATTATGAGCTTTACCATATGACAAATATCTCTTGCTGTCATACTACTTCTTGCCAAAATGGCATAGTCTGTTGTGGTGAGCCTCTGGGGACTTCATAGGCTATCGTGTTTCAGGACTCATTTTCATGTTAAGAACAGCCAGTAAAATTGAACCTTGTGCTTCTGCACAATAGCAGGTCACCGGAAGGGGTAGGGAAAGATCCATTGGACATGTGGAGGTTGCAAAACTTATTCTCGTTGTGGGATGTAAGCTATTAAGTTTCTCAGCTGCGACACAAGACCCACCTGCCGGCATGGCCTGCAAGGTCTCCTGGTATGGGATTCAGTTGTGGAACAAGGAGAGCAAAGTGCTTCCCTAGCCGCTTGGTTGATTGTTTGGGCCATTTGGAGCTGCATGGGCCCCCAATGGTTTTGATCTATTGGGCACGAGGCTAACCAGGTGAAGCTAAGGGGCTTGTCCACTCGCGAATTATGGCCCTGGGAATATGTACTTTATCAACGAGGGGTTCGTGGAGAAAAAAACCCTGTATTGGTCTTTCAGGGCACTATGGCATCACTTGTCCTATAGCTCTTATACTTCGAGAATTTTGCTTTGGAAACATCTACCATCAAATACAACATTTTTTTTGGAAAATTGTCATTTGCAGATTTAGAATGCCCATGGTGTTGAGATCTAACAATGGAAAACAATCTGATGCAGTTCCCTTCAGAAAAAATTCTACATAGAATTAGGCGTCGAATCAGTTCTTCTCTTATGTCAGCCATCCACAAAGAAATGGACAGATCAAAGTAATGAACAGAATTATCCTTGAAGGAATTAAGTCAGCTCGATGCCAGAGGCCTCTAGGCAGAAGAACTAACAAGTGCTCTTTGGTTCTACATGACCACTCACATGGCTGCCTTTGGAGACACTTCTTTTAATCTTTACTTTGGGATGAATGGTTCTACATGACCACTCACACGGCTGCCTTTGGAGACACTTCTTTTAATCTTTACTTTGGGATGAGACATTCATCCCATAAGAAGTTGAATGCTAGGCTTTCTGAGTCTACAATTTTAATATAGACAAACAGATGAAGAAGGATCGAAGGCAAACTTAGATCTCCAGGAAGAGTCAAGAGACAAAGCGTACCTAAGAGTGCAGATAAACAAAAGAAGAGTTGGTTGCTATTACAATATACTAGTTAAAGGGCGTCAATTCTGAGTAGGTGATTGGGTCACTAGGATGATGGAGGTCAGCCAATCACAGGTACTGCACAAGTTGTTCCCAAATTAGGAAGGTCCCTATGAAGTTATTTGAAGGTCTACTCAGCACCGTGCTTACAAGATTTTGACCAATTAAGGCAAGCTCCTTCCATGCACATGGAAGGCCTAGAAAAAATTCTACTTCTAATAACTTATACATGCTAGGACCACAAGCTCCTTTGGGTAGTGTACGCCTCCCTGCCGGTAAGGGTAAAGAAAAGACTATGATGTTGTCCTCTGAGCTGTATAAGTTCTCATTGTGCTCTTTTGTGAGGAAGTGTGAGATTGAAGTCTTCTTCTATGTGAGGAAGTAAAGCAGTGAACTTGTGAAGTCTTCTAGGCGTAACTATGTAGACGAAGAGACAACTTGTGATGGTGGAAGAGAATTTAAGCCACTGTAAAAGAAGGAAACTCGACTCAATACAGCTGGTTTACCAAAATTCCAAAAGGGGAAAGATCTTGTGTGGTAGACATAGTCTTTGATGGCCGAACCACTATAAATCTTTTTGACACTATTTCTTTTATTTTTATCCGCATACTTGTGCTTTATGAATACAATTTTTTTTTTCAACCTGAGGGAGGCTACATTGAACTAGCCCAGTTGTATTTACCTCCAATCAGAGGAAGATCGATTTGCTCCACCTCATTGATGAAATCACTGAACTCGTGCATTGCTGGAGAAAATTTTTCACTACCCAACTTTTTTTTAGAAATCTAATTGTGTTAAGTTCCCTTAATCCTATTACCCAAGGGGCCTCCCATTCTTTTATTCTCATATGTTTCCACGTAGCTACTTTGGGTTCGTTTGGTTCACGGACAGGATGAGACAGGATGACTCATCCCAGGATCTATAATCCTGGGATGAGTTATCCTCGGATTGACAATCCTTTCAATCCAGTGTTTGGTTGGTACTAGATTTGATGGGATTTCTTAGGCAATAGTCTCATCCTGTGTTTAGTTAGAAATTAAATTATTATTTTATTGACTAAAGTACCATATATTTATATAATTATTTTTACTTGGGAATCTAACACAGTATTCAAATAATATTATAAGAATTATAATATGGTAAAATATAAAAATAGAAATCAGATGAATTACTATTTTTATTTGATAATTCAAAAAATAATGTTCAAATGGTATTATATGAATCATCATATCAATAAAACAAACATAATAATTCAATACATTACTACATTGACCAAGAATTTGAAATAAGCAATGAAATTACAATTTGAAACTTTTGCATCTACTCTTTTTAAAATAAAAAAATTAGAAATCAAAATTTTTCATAATACAAGTAAAAAATACTTATGCTATTTTTCATATTCTGTATCTAAGTTATATCAAAGTAATTTTTTAGTTATTCTCAAGAAAATATATGATAAATAAAGTATAAAAACAATGAATAATATACAAATTAAAATTAAATAGAAAGAAAGATCAAATACGATATTTAAGTTTTTTATTTATTTTAAACTTGAAAATGAAATGATTTAGTACTCCTCAATTCCACTATAATATTCATAAATATTAGCCTTTAAGACACACACACACACTATATATATATATATATATATATGAATCGGTTCAGTTAATCGCAGTTTTCAAAAATTGATACCCCTAACTGAAACTGAAACCACTTTTGTAAATAAGGTTCGATTAACCTAGCCGCTTTCAAATTTTAGTTCGATTACTCTTATTTTTCGGTTCGAAATAGAGTGATTATTGCTTTTTTTATTTTTTTAATTATTTTTGCCCACCCCAACTGTTATGTCATGGCATGAAGTTAATTATTAACGCGTAGATACTTAAAATACTTCAAAAAAAATAAATATTCATAGTTTTATATGTGAAAATAAAATCATGATATATTCAAGTTGGAATTGAAAATAAATAAAAACCCACAAAAAAATCATTGAAAACATAAAATAATAACATGAACAAAATTAAAAACGTGATACAATTTACAAAACAATTGTTGAACAAAAAATATTATATTGTATCTTTTATAGAAGAAAGTCCTAGAGAGGATTTAGGAAGATAGTATATCAATCTTGAATTATTATAAGATATGTCTATAATTAAATTAGTCTAAATTATTGTTATCCCACACACACCATCATCCCAGGATAATTAATACCAACCCCCCATGGGATTATTTTATCCCATGTTTATGGGATTAAGTTAGTTAAGTGGGATAAGTAATACCATATAAAAAAACCAACCAAACATGGGATGACATGGGATTAGTTATCCAATCCCATGTCATCCCATGAACCAAACGTACCCTTTATTTGCATCTAGAGTAGGCTCATAAACTCCAAAGAATGCCTGCAAAGAATGGTTTTCAAGAAACTTAAACTGACACGAAATATATTAGGATTTCATCGTATACCGTTCAATTTTTGAAATAGTGGACTTCCATAACATTAACATACCTCTCGCAGCACCTTTTGACAGAAGATAAAATAAATTCTGCCTCCCTTCCTATGTTACTCTGACTCTCCTCTCACCCCCACTATGTGTCGTGTTGCATCATGTCGACGTGGATGTGGTGTGGGTGTGGCAATATTTAATTGTGTTCGTCAGTTTTCTTTGCCGTATGCGTGTTAGACTCTTCATTTGTACCCATGTCCGCATACTTTTATATCCAAGTCCAACTAATACAGGTCCCTACAACCCCACAAGTTACTTGCCGTTAATTGTGAAATCTTCTCATATTCCAAGATATTAGTTTCAGATTCATGTTGAATTCTCTTTTTTTTTTTTCAGTGAATCTCTTCCTCTTCTTCATTGTACGCTTCTCTCTCCCCTTCATCTCATAATTCACGATGGTTGCTAATTTCTGCAATTCCCTTTTTCTATTGAATTGAAGAGGAGGTGGACCTTTGCTTTTCCTCTCCAATAATGCTTCCCTTTCGTTCTCAATGTTAAATGCCAAATCTGTTATCTAGCCTACGCTCCACAATCTGTCCGTATGGTCATCTACCCAAGAATCCTTAACCTTCGGGCCTCCAACACACTCCAAGAAGCACTCAAGTCTTTAACACACACAAGAATCTATATCCATTATCCTTCACTACCTTCTCACCTTGCTACAGTTGGTATGCCGAGTAGCTTTGACACCAGTGCATTCCATAATTTGTAAAAATTCTATATTAATCTGTCTCGGATAACACTGAAACAAAATTGGCTAATTGCTTTCACATCTTGGTCATCATATATTTGCTGTCGGATTCTGGTTCCACTCTTGTTGCTCAGGTAACATGGATTGTTCAGCTTGGTAAAGTTGCATTTATTTATATCTAGCAATGACATGGCCTGATGGTGCTGGAATGATGAAGTAAATGAAATAATTACATTGGATAAGTAGTATATATTTTAAATAGTGATAAACAGTGGTGGTTGTTTTGACAGTGAATTTGATGAGAGTTTTTTTGAGGCTTTTGCATATATGGAGAAGATTGGTTGGATTGGGTGAGGCTGGTGGTAGAAGCCGATCTTTTAGAGATAGAATACAAAGTCAAAATTCTGGAAGTTGACTTCTGTGAATTGGGAATTATAGTAAAAACTTCAATATTTCTTTAAATACAGACCTCAATATTCTTATAAATAAACCCCCAAAGTTTGTGGGTTCACTGTGCCAATCAGAATTACTGTGCTGCTTGTTAGCTAGTTTTTTCTGAAAAGGGTTAATCACTTCCCTGAATGGTTAGTGTTACAAGTCTTGTTTTGACTGATTTCCGCTGGGGCTAAATTCTCTTTCCCTGGTTTAAATTTTAGCCTTCCCTTTTTTTGTATTTATTATTATTTTTTTGGTATGGTGCTTCCATGATCCTTGGTCCATTATATCAAGTGGTATTAGGAAAATTATGCTTGCTAATAATGGGCAGGAATCTATCTGCAAGGCCAGTCTCCGTAGGCGCATCACCACTAGTCCTGGTGCCTCTTGATTTAAAATTGAAATTCAAATTATTCTTGCAGCTCCTGGCTCTTTTAAGAAAACCATCATGTGACCAGAAGCTTTGTCCCGCATGGTGTATGCTGTAGCCCCTTTGTGGTTTTAGTATGTAATGCTTACGCAACACCTTTTCTTTATCGCACAATATTCATATCCCTAAGTTTCGGGGATCTTTATACGTTTTCCCTGTGATTGAAATGTTACATACAAAAATTGGAGAATGTGGTGCTTCGATGGGATCCAATAAGCATATGATGAGATGGTTTTATTTTGTTATCTTTTAGATCTTATAGAGTTGTATAGTATTGCATTGAGAGGATATACGAGGATGAATGTGTAATTGTTTGGTGCTTCGAAATTCGTCACATGACTTGTTTCATTTGATTGCAAATTTGTTGAAGTCTTTTTGTTCTTTCCGCTCTCCTAGGATTTTGTATTGGTTTGGGATGGAAATCTTCATATTTTTCAGTTTTGTTGGTATTTTGAAGCATTTGCTTGTGGTAATCACCTCACAAGTTTGGCTATCATTTGAATCAGGTCAG
Organism: Mitragyna speciosa; assembly: GCA_024721245.1. Lineage (NCBI taxonomy): Eukaryota > Viridiplantae > Streptophyta > Magnoliopsida > Gentianales > Rubiaceae > Mitragyna > Mitragyna speciosa. Next base: position 6,463 of record JAMWEH010001624.1, on the reverse strand, counting down.
TCATCATCCTATGATTGTAGCATGCCACTGCGAGGGTGCAGGTTGGAAGTTTTACGGTGATAGCAATTTGAAAAGCAAATTCTGGGGTCGCTCCATTCAGTTAGATCCTGTTGGTGTTTTAACTCTAGAATTTGATGATGGAGAAGTTTTTCAATGGAGTAAGGTGAAATTTTCTGGGTTGTGGCTACTTGATCTTTTTACTTGTTTATCATGTTTGATTAATACCTGCATCTTTCTGTTTAACAGGTAACAACATCCATTTACAATCTTATTTTGGGGAAACTATATTGTGATCATTATGGTACCATGCGAATTCAAGGAAACCGTAATTATTCATGCAAACTGAAATTCAAGGAGCAGTCCATCATAGATCGCAATCCTCATCAGGTTCTCTCTCTCTCTCTCTCTCTCTCCCTCTCTCTCTCTCTCTCAAATAATATGGATTATCAAATTTTGCTGTCCTTTTAACCAAAGAGCGAAATGGAATGGTTGGAAGCATTTCTTTTTAAGTTGTGCATATATTTTTATAATTTTGACAGCATTTTTGAAATAATGAATTTCTCTTTAAGTTATGCATGTGCTTTCATATTTTGACGGCACAGAAAATGAATCATTTCCTTGTTTGGTTGCATGCTGCATTAGAAAGAGGAAGATGGTAATAGTCAGTATCCTTTGGTTCAGAGGTCTCTTTGGACCCTTCTCTAGACAGAATTGATCTTTTTGTCACATTTCCTATCTGTTAAAAGGTGTATGCCTCTGTCTTTGGCTTTCGTTTTTCATGTGATACTTGTATGTTGATCAACAGTTCTTTGACCATTAATATGTGGTCTAGGTGATATTAACATGATGATTTGTTGGTCCAAGAGACTAATTGGCATTGAATTATTCAGATATTTCAGTTTTCATTTCAATTTTGGCCATGAGTTCTTTCTATTACTTTGTCTGAAGCACAAGCACTTTTCAATCAGTTACTTGCGCTCTTTGTTTTTGTGTATATATTTATGTTGCTTGGGCTGTGCAAATTTTTTTATCATTATTATTATTTTTTAGGGGGTTAATATTAATGTCAACTAGTTGGCTAGTTGGCATTAACATAACCTTTGTTGTTCTATGAGGGCATGATTGATTCATTAGAACATGGCACTGAATTTGGCATGGATCCTCGTTCAATAATTATAGCAACCGGGTTGAAGAATCTGTCAGACAACTGCTAATGGTTTATAATATTTTCTCATGCTAATGATAGAATATCAGCTCGCAAGTTGTCGTCCTTGTATGATATGCAGAACTGGAATTTTTTGCTAGCTTGTGAATTATCACCCTGTTGTTGTATTATTAATATTCGAACTTGAAAAGTGAGCTTGATGTTATATGTTAGGATGGTTGCAACTTCTGATAATACATCGATATCACTGCCACACTGCTTACTTTTTAGCCTATAGGGGATATTGTACCTTATAAGCTGAAGAAACTAGATGCAAATATCTTCTATGGATGTATAAAAAGGTAGCCTGCATAGTTTTGTTGTTTAAGACTACTTAATCTTTGACATTTATCTATTCAGTCTTTGACAGTTGATGATATTGTTTAATCCATTTGCATTTTGAAAGTTACAGCTTAGTGCAAAGTACCTAATACCAACATGTGAATGCACAAACTATGCACAGCTTCTTTAATGAGTTTTTGACTTACAGTATATACCACTATGGCATTTGTGATGCTCAACTTTTGCAGGTGCAAGGAATAGTCCAGGATAGGAGTGGAAAGACAGTTGCAACCCTCTTTGGGAAGTGGGATGAGAGCATGCATTATGTAAATGGAGACTGTTCTTTTAGAGGAAAAGGAGCTGAATCTCTGCCGGAAGCTCATTTACTTTGGAAGCGGAGCAAACTTCCTAAGTTCCCAACAAGATATAATTTAACCCGCTTTGCCATTACATTAAATGAGCTCACTCCAGGACTGAAGGTATTTTAGGAGAGGCTGCAGCTATTTTTAATTTGGTCTCTATGTTCTTTATTCTATTTGGAATGCAGTTATGTTGGTGAACGTTCATTGATTCCTGTGGATGCTTGTGGTGTGGCTTCCTTTTTAGTGATATTGAATGCCAAGTGTTAGTTACTGCCCTAATGAATGATTTGTTGATCAAGTTCTGTTACAGACTTTTTTCGGAGTATCTAGTGGATTAATGCGTGGCATAGTTGTGATTATGATGTATGATTTTTCTAAATTTCTGTTTCTTGAGTTTTTGCCTGCCCTTGACTAGTCTCATTTCTTCTGTGTTACTTATATTAGTATTAGATACCTCATTGTGCTATATATATTGTTGGCATAGAAAAGTTGGTTTTATTTTTAGACATTTGCTGAAGGCCCATTTACAGTTCATATATTCTCAAGCAGCTTAACGTCGTTTGCAGGAAAGGCTACCACCAACTGATTCGAGGTTGAGACCCGATCAAAGGTGCTTGGAAAATGGAGAGTACGAACAGGCGAATATAGAAAAACTGCGACTGGAGCAGCGACAAAGACAGGTAACTGTTATGACTTGCTGGAAGGAAAATTCTAAGAAACAAGAAATATTTAGTTTATGTGTGACGCACCGGTAAATGGATTTTCAGAGAATATGTACTCTTTGACGCTCCAGTTAGTAGATTTTTGACCTGCCAGCAAGTACTGGTGCTTTATGCTATTGAAATAAAAAAGGCAAGTAGTAGTTGTACCTAATATTTGAATTTTGGCCAACTGGAATTTTTGGAACACCAGTGAATCACGTAATATGGAAACCCCCCCCCCCCTCCCCCTCTTCCTCTCTTCCTTTCTTCCTCCATATTTGCATAACTTGCATTCGTCTGCTTCAGTTTTCTTGAATATCAACTATAGACTTGGGTCCTGCTTCCCCATGTAGAGTTTGATTATTCATTCTAACCCAAAAAAAAAAAAAAAAAATTATAATGACATTTTACGTGCAATTCAAAAAGCAAGCCTGATACAAATCACAAATCCAACGGGCTTCAAGCCTTCAACTACTAAAATTATATCTCCAACCTGCACACGCCCTCAAACATCCCCTCATATCTGTGTCCTCATCAACAAAGCCCCCCCCACCAACAACAAAAAAAAAAAAAAAACCACCAAAAAAAAAAAAACCCTACTACTGCCCCTTCTCCATCAAATTACTTTTCCTGATAATCCTCTCTCTCTCTCTCTCTCACTCACTCATCGCCGTTTTGCAACTCCACTTCCCCAAATCAATTCGTCCTAGTTCATGATTAGCCTTCCTTATCTTTTGCTTCTCTCTTTCTATTCCTTCCTTTGCCTTCCCCAATGCTTTGATGGTATTGTACTGGTGATCTGGTGGAGTGTACGGTGCTGCTATGTTGGTGGTGCTTGAGGAGCCCACTGATAGTGATGGTGATGTGATCAGTGCTCTCTCCAAGGAAAAGACATAGAAATCAGTAAAATAGAAAAATAGAGAAGGGAGACTGGGAAGGAAAAAAGATGCAATTTGTATGCCACGTGTCACATAGGCATGGCGCCTCCTGATTTCAGTTGCTTAGTGTAGCAACACTACACAATTAGATATATCAATATGGCCTCATGACAGCATGAGCTGAATTATGTTTCACTTCTAGCATAGCAGTAGATTAGGAATGCTGTCACATGGGATCTTTCATTGACTGTTAAGAGGATTTGTCCATTGTGAAGTGGCATGTAGAAGATATATAACTTGTCCAATTCCCTTGAACTCATGTACAAACAAACAACCAAGCTCTATAATAAGTTCTAGTAGAGCCAACAAATGACTATTGCAATACCTATTTGTTTCCAGCTATTTCCATGATTGAAATTATTTTTATGTTGCTTTGCCTCCATTCCCTTAAAAAGATGTGGGGATCTTGGTCTGTGAAATGATTTACCAACACCTTTTAAAGAAAATTTTGGATCATTTACCTTTTTTTTGCTCTCCTGTGCATTGATTTTAATCTTTGAGAGATTAAATAATTGTGCGCTCAGTCAATCTGGGCATCCTCAAAATTAGATAAGGTGCACATTGGAGCTGCTTTCTGGTTATGACTAATGTTAAGAGTGTCCTCCAAAGTTAAATCTAACTGGGGCTGTTTTCTAATGTTCCAAGAAGCTCGCAATGAAGCTCTTCTTTATTAGCTGTCAGTTTGAAAACAACATTCCCTCGGCCTTAATGTCTGATCGTAGATGTGCTAATAATATATTTATTTATGCAATTCAGGCACGTAAAATGCAAGATAGAGGTTGGAAACCACGGTGGTTTGCTTATGACAAGGGATGTGATACTTATCGCTATATTGGTGGGTATTGGGAAGCAAGAGAAGATTCAAAGTGGGATTCATGTCCTGATATTTTTGGTCATATTCCTTCTGACCAGATCTTAGACTGAGAAGTTTAAAATCTTGGGATTCTTTGTTCTCGATAAGTATTGGTTTAGGTGGCTGATTGCTGGACCTGGCGGGCATGTCAATAACAAACAATTTAGTTAGTAGCTGAAGGTGCTTCCAGAAATAAACGGTTCCTCCTTTCTTTTTCTTTTTCTTAACCTCTTGTATTTCTTATTTTCCTTGCTTTTTCTTTATGTCCTATTTTCTCTTCGGCTCGAGGATTTTTTCCCTCTTCATGATGCAAGTACGAAATAGTTTGATTTTCTTTGTGAAACGATTCTTTATAAGTTTTCCGAATGTACTTGCTCATGAAATGACAGTTGTGAAACGGATGTTTTCATGGCACCCCAAAGTTAGGCATAAATGGCGGGGGATGTTCAAGTTATACGTATTATTGTAATGAATGTAATGAATGCTATCAAAACAAAGGAATCAATGGGAAGAAATCTAAAATAAAATTTTTCAGTGATAGTTACTCATGGATTGTTTTCTTCTTTTGTTCGGTCAAATTTTCATTGCAATTCGGTACAAGAACAACAATTAAGCAAGCTTGCTTACTTTCAAAGGTGACTCATCTTGATTTGCTGGTGAACCCGGGGGGGGGGGGGTGGGTCTTGAGGGAGGCAATACTCATCTTTAAGCAGAATAGTGCAATTGTTGCACTCTCTGGATTGTGTACATGTCATTGATGTTTGCAGTCTAAAATTACAGACGTGTCATAATTTTGGTTAAACGGAACTCTAGTTGCCAACCAATTTTCAAGTATATTTTGTCATTGTCGAATAATTTTGGTTAAACGGAACTTTAGTTGCCAACCAATTTTCAAGTATATTTTTTCATAGTTGAATATTTTGGAGGGACTATGTCAAACCACTTTTGTTATATACAAGGGATTATATTGTTAGTAGGATACTCATAACAGAAAACACTTCATTCCCATTATAATCTTACAAAGCTACCTCATTTTTCGGCCCATTAGTTTGTGCAACGTTTTATATAAGATAGCGAGCAAGATCATTCCTAATAGATTGAAAAAGATTGCACCACATTTGATTTCCTCATTTCAATTTGCATTTATATCCAATAGGTCTATCGCGGATAACATCTTGATAGCTTATGAATTGTTGGAACATTTACGGAAAAGGAGAAAAGGGAAGAAATCTTTCGTTGCGTTAAAAGTTGATATGAGTAAGGCTTTTGATAGAGTTTTTTGAGATTTTTTTTTTAAATGTTTTGAGGCAGATGGGTTTCTCAGATAAATGGATTTCTTTAATCAAGAATTGCATGTCCTCGGTATCATTGTTCATTTTAGTTAATGGAATTCTTACACCTAGTTTTCTAATCAAAAGGTGATTAAGATAAGGATGTCCACTTTCTCTTTATCTTCTTATAACTTGTCAGCAAGCATTTTCATCAGTGCTAAGCAAGCTTAATAGTTTGAACATTTACAAAGGGATTGCAATTTCAAGAGGAGTGAAAATTTCTCATCTAATGTTTGCTGATGACTGCATTCTATTTATGGAATCATGTTTAGACTCTGCTCAAGTTCTTAATTCTACTCTACAAGTTTACTCCAAACTGTTTGATCAACAGATAAACTATAGAAAATCTTCTATGGTTTTTAGTCCTAATTCAGAACCTTATTTGATGGAGAGCATATCTGCTATCCTTGGTTTGAAGATTAGTACTAATATGGGAAGATACTTAGGGCTAAATTTGTACTTTTCACAACCTAAGAGGATTCTTTTAAGCAAAATCAAGAATAGGATTATAGGTAAAATTTCAAGATATAAGACACCTAGTCTTTCAATCATGGGAAGAGTAACTCTTGCAAAGCATGCACTGTCTATGGTTTCTCAATATACTCTAGCAGTTTTCAAACTACCACTAACAGTTTCAAAAGATATTGATCGGCATTTAGCTCGATTTATTTGGCAAGGAAACAAGGATGGTAGAGGTTTACATTGGAAGTCATTGGAATACCATTTGTCTTTCAAAGTTTTATAGTGGTTTGGGACTCAGATCGAATTCAGCATTGAATCAAGCTTTTTTGG